>JAOYMZ010075464.1:0-27597 GCA_025802335.1 Pinguicula primuliflora | reverse complement strand
AAATGGATTCTATCTTTTATGTTGAAAATAGTGAGGATTTGCATGCTGAAACTACAACGGCTGAAATCGAGTATGATGCCTTTAATGATTTTATGTCTGAATGCCTGAAATACAGTGAGTCTATGCCTGATCAGAGTCTGAAATTGCCTGCTTCTAAAACTGTTCTTTCAAAAACTGTGCCTGGTTTTCTAAGTTCAGAAAATGTATCTGTTTTTCAAAAGTCAGAGTTGACTGAAATTGATGAATTTGCTTTTGATACTTGCCCTAATGTGGATTATGTCCTGGATGTAACTGATGTTCAGTCATCTAAAGAATGAGTCTTAGATTCAGGATGCACTTATCACATGACACCACATCTAGACTGGTTTAGTTCTTTAGATAAAAGTGTGCATGGTTTGACTATAATAGGAAATGACAACACTTGTAAAATTGAAGGAACAGGATCTGTTTGTCTGAAACTTGAAAATGGTACTACTATTAAACTCACTAAGGTTAGGTACATTCCTGAATTGAAGAGGAGCCTTATTTCACTTGGTATGCTTGAAAAAATGGCTATCATTACTCTGCAATTGATGGTGTCCTTACTGTTTATAAGCATGATTAAGTTGTTTTAACTGGTATTCGCAAAGATAGGCTATATTATTTAAATGGAAAAACATTATGTGCTGATGTTTTAACTGTTTTTAGTATTGATGAAACTAAGTTGTGGCATTTGCGTTTAGGGCATATGAGTGAAAAGAATCTATCTATTTTACATGCTAAGGATCTTCTTGGTAAACAGAAACTAGGGAAGTTGGTTTTTTGTGAGTCTTGCATTTATGGTAAACAACATGGGGTCAAATTCCCTAAAGGTGTGCATAGGTCTAAACATTGTTTAGAATATGTGCATTCTGACCTATGGGGGCCTGCTTCAGAGGCCACACATGGCGGTGGGAAGTATTTTTTTGTCTCTGATTGATGACTTCAGTAGGAAGGTTTGGGTATTTCTGTTAAAAAACAAAGATGAAACCTTTGCATGTTTTAAAAACTGGAAGACTTTGATAGAAAATCAGAAATGAACCAAGATTAAATATTTAAGGACAGACAATGGTTTAGAATTCTGCAATCGTGTCTTTGATGATTTCTGTGCATTGCATGGCATAACTAGACATCACACAGTTAGATACACACCACGACATAATGGTATTGCAGAAAGAATGAATAGAACACTGCTAGAATAGGTTATGTGCATGCTGTCCACTTCTGGTTTGTCAAAAATTTTTTGGGGTGAAACCTATCATACTGCTGCTTTTCTGATAAACAGAACACCTTTAGAGTTATTGGTTTTAAAAATCCTGAATCAATCTAGTTTGATTCTGAAGTGAAGTTGGAAAATTTGAAAGTCTTTGGATGTGCTGCTTTTGTTCATAACTGTGTTGATAAACTTGAACCTAGGTCCCACAACTGGAAGAAGGCGAAGAAGAAGAAAAAGAAAAAGGACCAAAAGCCCCCAACCTGCGGCGCAGCCTGCGCATTCGCGGAATTCCGTTATCTCAGTAGTGACTTCATTTCCAATTGTGGTTGTATTTTCCATAACTACGCTCACTTTTGGGGCTAGTTTGGTACAATCACTTTTGCGATCAATAAAACGAAAAAAAATTAAAAAAAAACTTTAACCTAGGTCTGTTAAATGCATCTTTCTAGGTTATCAAGAGGGTGTTAAGGGGTTTAGACTGTGGGATAAAAATATGCCAGGAATGAAAGTGATTATAAGTATAGATGTCATCTTTAATGAGACTGATTTTTCTTATTTGAATGCTGATATGAGTAAACATGAATTTGATTTTGCAATTGATACACCTAGGAGGATTTCTTTGGATAAACAGACACTTCCTAAAATCCCTATTGAGGTGGAGCATCATCCTACACCTTAGATTGAGGTGGAGGATGGTGGAAATGGTTCTATCTCATAACCTATTGCATCTCAGGTTATTTCTGAAGTTGCTAAACAAACTGAAGTACCTGAAACTGTTGCTCATTCTTTTGAGGAATTGCCTGAAACTGAAACTGTGAATGATGACATACAAGTTGAACAGCCTTTACAAACCTATGTGTTGACTAGAGATAGGGAGAAAACGGTTAGAAAACCAAATTTGAGATGTGCTAATTATGCTAAAATAATTGATTATGCCTTTTCTGTTGGACAACAAGTTTTATTTTATGAACCTGAAACTTTTTCTGAAGCTCTTGCATGTTCTGATGCTCTTAAGTGGAAACTAGCTATGGATGATGAAATTAAATCCTTGCATGAGAATAAAACCTGGGTTTTAGTTCCTAAATCGTTTGGTAGGAAGGTTATAGGGTGTAAGTGAATTTTTAAAGTCAAAGAAGGTAATTCTGAATCTGACTATGTGAGATATAAAGTTAGACTTGTTGTTAAAGGCTATAATCAGATGGAAGGGTTAGATTTTAATGAGATATTTTTTGCTGTTGTTAAATTCAAAACCATTCGCATACTGCTTACTCTGGTTGCTTGGAATAATCTTGAGTGTGATCAGCTTGATGTTAAAACTCCTTTCATATATGGTGACCTTGATGAAGAGATTTATACGGATCAACCTTTAGGTTATGAAGATAGGGAAAAAACAGACTGTGTATGCCTTCTGCAAAAATCTTTGTATAGGTTAAAAGAGGCTCCTAGGCAGTAGTATAAAAGATTTGATTCATTTGTTACTAGTTTGGGATTTGTGAGAAGTCAATATGATTCCTGTTTCTATTTTCTGCTGAATGGTGATAACTCTGTTTATTTGCTTCTATATGTGGATGATATGCTTTAGGGTTTAGAGTTGAAATAGATAAAATGAAGCTGAAATTAAGGTAAGAATTTGAAAGGAAGGATTTAGGGGAAGCAAAAAAGATTTTAGGGATGGAAATTGATAGAAATATGGAAAATGACACTCTTGAACTCCATCAGACAGGTTATATGAAAAAGGTTTTGAAGAAATTCGGTTTTGAAACGGTTAAGTCTGTCTCTATGCCTTTAGCTCTACATTTTAAGTTGAGTAAGCTGCAATGTCCTAAAACTCATCCTGAAACTTTGGAAATGGAAAGTATACCTTATTCTAATGTCTTAAGATCTTTAATGTTTGCTATGGTTAGCACAAGACTTGATTTATCTTATGTTGTCTCTTTCCTTAGTAGGTTTATGTCTAATCCTGGCTTGGAACATTGGGCTGCTTTGAAATGAGTTTTGAGATACTTAAAAGGAACCAGTGATCTAGGTCTTGTTTTTAGGAGAAACTGTTAGAACCTGAATTTATGTGGTTATGTTGATTCTGACTTTGCTGGTAACTTTGATTCTCGTAAATCTACAACCTGTTATCAGTTTTTGCTAGGGGGAAACTGCATAAGTTGGAAATCTCAGTTACAACATATTGTTGCTCTATCTACAACTGAATTTGAGTATATTGTATTGACTGATTGCTTTAAGGAATGTTTATGGCTGCAGGGGCTGCTTAATGAATGTAGAATACTGTCTGATATAGGAACTATTTTCTGTGATAGCCAATCTGCAATACATTTGAGTAGAAATCCTGTCTTTCATGAAAGAACCAAGCATATAGTTGTAAAACTGCATTTTATTCATGATATGATTGCTGATAAAGCTATTTTGCTAGAAAAAGTAGATACTAATTTGAATTCTGCAGACATGGAGACTAAGGTTGTAACACAATTGAAATTTCAGTTCTGCTTAGAGCTTATTGGCATGAGTAGAGGATGATTTTCTTGCAACTGTCATTATTTTTTCTTTTGGGTCTCTTATCTGCTTGGCTACTGTTATTACTTTCAACTGCATTTGTCAGAAGCATGCTAGTACTTGAAACACTGTTCCTAATTGTGATACTAGTACCTATGACTGACTCTTTAACCTTCCAGCATGATGTTTAGAACTGTTGCATGTCTAGGGACTACATATAGGTTATTTTGTGGGTTATGCAGATTTTCTCATACTATCTGGGCATGAGCATGCTGCATTTAGGTCCATACCTGGTCCTGGTTCTTTGGTTGGTTGTCTGCACCGTCTGACTTTTGCAGGGAATGATATGTTCGACTGAATTATGAGTCCAAGGTGAAGATTGTTGGGTATGGCCTCATAATCCAGCCCATTATTAAAGCCCAATTCAAGGTCCATGTGGGAGTGCTTCTATCCTTTTATCTATTTTAATTATGTGTGTTTAAATTGCACCCACGATGCATTGTTTATGTTTTGTGCACTTCACTCACACTCACAGTCTCGAAGATATAGCCGGATGATGTAAATATTTTCTAGAGTCTAAACCTTCGGGTTCATGATGACTCAAATTGAATTGTTTACCAAGTAACGCTTAGCGTAACCTGGAGGTTGAAATTCTCATCCTCTGAATACACCTCAGTTGACCTCGAAGCCTTGGATACTGGTTTATTAGTTGGATATTGATTTTGGGTTTGATATTCTTCTTTGGGCCTCCTGTTTTGTCTCGGCCCATTTCCTATTTACCCTTTATTTTATTAATCCATTACCACTACTTGTATTCTTCTTTGGGCCACACCTATTATTTTTCGCTTCGGCCCATCATCTGACCCACTTACCTGTAACTCAGCTTGGTTGACTTGGCCCATCTTACCTTTATACATGTTTGTATCGATACAGCCAGTATCTTGGCCCGTTTCCCTCGTCTGATTATCGAAGCTTCTGGACACACGTATAAAAGGGATACTTAGCGTTTTTCACTTCACTTTTCACTCTCTTCACTTGTGTCTCTCTGTGCGGCACTCTCTCGCGAAACCCTAACTTTACACTGAACTCTTTGAGCTATTTTTCTTGCTCCTACACGGATCTTCATCTGTTTTCTCCCCAGATTTGTGATCCTTGCTACATTTCCTTCACTTTGAACCGATTGTATCCGGTTTCTGTCGCAGTCAACATGGGTTGACCGAGGCCAAACTGATGGCTCGTTCGTTTTACAGCGTTCTACGCCTGAGATCTTGATAGCTACACGCTTCTGCGCTCTCCTAAGACAGGATTTGACATATACATTGTTGTTTTCAGTTTTGTATATTCTCGATTTTCTGTCAGTTGCTAACGTTTACTTTGTTCTATTGCCAGATCCGATCGATTCAGTCTCTACAATGATTATGGACTTGTGCTCGCCAGCTGTCAGCAAACAATCTAGAGGTGAGCGCTGTTCGTAGTTACTGGAGGGAGTGAAAAAAATGAAAGGGGAGATTTATCAATTTTTTCTTACCTGGTTTATTTTTCTAACTCAATTTGGATATGCTGACAGAAGCATTGTAATCGTGAGATTTTAAAGCATCTGCCGCTGCATCGAGGTTGCTGATATCGTCTTCTTCAACGATTTTTTTGGTGTAGGCCAGCAGATTTCTTTCTGAATCGCTCGCAGGAGACACCGGACCCTGCAGAAAAAAGTTCATTATTATCTAAGGGAGAGAAAACGAAAATAGAGAGTGAGATAGAGATGTGCCCCGAGAGATTCAATTGGATTTGGAGAAATGTTAGATTTCCGTTCACCGATGTCGTTGTCCTCCATATAATGCCAAACCATTTCATATAGGGAAACAGAGTCGGGCTCCGAATCAAGGTTCAACGTCGAATTGGTGGAGGAGGTGGCCGTGTCCGGTGGCAGAAGTCTGGAGATGCTCGGCTTGCCGGAAAAACACTTAAAGATCGACCTGACAAACGATTTGGGATTCGCGGGTGACTCCGGCCGATCGATTTGCTTCATCTTCTTCATGTTGTGCGGGGGAAGTGCGGGAAATTAAATGGGGTGTTTGCAAGTTCTTGTCGTAGAAGTAACTTTTCGTTATTATGAAAAAAGGAACTTTCATTAAAAAAAACTTTTGCAAAATGTCTTAAATTTAATATTTTAAATATTTACAAAAAAATCACCGCCAAAAGCACTTTAAAAGCAACCCTAGAGATGCTTCTAACTTTAAGGCTTTTTTTACTTCACCATCGCAAAAGCCAAAAGTCAAACAACAAAAACTTAATTCACAAATACTTTAAACTAACTTTTCAACTGCCGAAAGCCAAAAACTACTTTTTAGAAGAGGTTGCAAACACGCACTGAAAGTGCTTGAAAGAGTTTTTTTTTAAGAAATGGAAGATTTATACGGATTGGTAGCTAGTGACGTGTACCCAGCAATGTCCCCACCCTTGACACGTTGTCATCTTCCTTGGAATTACATGGCATCTCCGTGACCCTACCGCACTCTTATATTTCTCGAAATGACCCTATTTGGGACTTTCAATTTACAGTTAGCACTTTGTGGCCCATTTGTGGGGTCCAATAGCGTAGCGGTAAGGACCAGTGAATCAAATTAAAATATCAATTTTAATTAAAGTAACAAGGTAGTACACATTCTTTATATATTTTTTTATAATTCACCTTTGGTTGCCTCTTTTTTTTGGTAAAATGATATACCGGATGAAAGTTTGACACGAAAACCAGATGAAAACCACGTGCAGCAATAGATGAGGAGCTCTAAGTGTTGTGGGGCCACAATCTGTTCAATCACATGCTGCCGGCTGTTTTTCGTGTGCTTTTCGTCTGCTTTTTTCCTGCGGTATAGCTGCCCTGTTTCTTTTGGGGGCGATTACTTAACCGATGTAATTGGAATTATCCCCTTATGTAAGAAGAACAACCTGGATATGAATTCTGATAAAACATTAGGGTAATCAATATAATTGATGCTATTATTTATGATTCGCTTTTGTCCCTTGTGAAGAAAGCGTTTAGGTAGGGGCATGCCCCGTTGTCCCATGCCAATGCCAACACGGGGTATTGCAAGAAAATTATTATTAAATTGTGCAGTAAATTTATCGACCGATCATTTACTATATATAATTAGTTTATATTCATTAGTTTATTCAACATAATTTCTATGTATATAATGTACATTTTGTGTATATGTTTTCTTTGAGATTACATATTTCTCAAGATGCTTATAATTTCTATACATGTAATTGCATACAAAATAGAGATTAGATTGCTATCTTACATTCTTTATATTTTTCATATAACGAAAATAAAGCACTTGATACCTTAATATGAGTAATATAATATTAACATTTGGTGAATTTAATATTATAATGGTAATTATAAACCGTGATGATTATTATATACAATATTTATATTTAAAAACATTTATTTTCTGTATTTATTAAATTAAAAAAATCTTAGTATTCATGATATGATTCATAAATTTACTATTTCGATTCACAATTCTTAATTTCGTATTATGGTTTAAAAAATATGATTTTATCCATACAATTTTGAAATGTTTATGCCACTCCACTCCTAAACCAATAATCAAATTTTTTTTTCGACTTTGAATCTTTCTTTTTGTATTGTGCACACACTTTTTTAACGTTTAAGATGGGGATAATGCTTTACGTGCATAATCCATACCATGTCCATATCAATTATATGAGGTCATGTGACAGTTATATATCTACAATTGATTTGTTTTTTGGTAAGTACTTTTGTATTATTGTTATTGCTATTCACGAATTCACATGCCAATTATTCGAAATCGGGAACGGTTCCTGCCAAAACACTTGATTCCCTGCAAAGGAAGAAAATTAAATCAAGAACAGCAGCTTAAACCCGACATTCCGTTCCTTTCATCGGCTACGGTCTGCGCCTCTCATCTCATTTCTATTTGGTCCGAAGGTTCCTCTTCCTTCACCGCCACCGAGCGTCGCCGTTCATCGCCCACAAATGCTTCGGGTAAGTGCTTGTGGTATTTAGGTTAGGTATTGAGAATGTATGGGGAGTAAACCTTTAGTTATTTGTTCATTTTATTCTGGTATTGGTCTCATTGTGTAAATTGATTTGAGTTTTAAATAGCCTTTGCTGTAGCTTGTAAATTTTTTAGGATTGCATTTTGTTTCTTTGTATCTTTGATGTTAAATGACAAATTGACCGTGTATTGTGTAACTTTATTGAATTTTGATTATATGTTATACTGTTGAGTTGAGAATGTTGGGTGTGTTTATTTGTCTAATTCAAAGTTGGTTATCTCACAAGTTGATGCCTAGCACAAGAATTTCTGTTTTATCTGATTCATACGATTGAGCTATAAAATTCGATATTTGTATCAAACTATGTATTTGTGCACTGCATTCTGTCTTCTCTTAACAATTTGTATATTAAACCCTCTGTATTTGCGCATTGCATTCTAGCACCTGTTTAAGCTGCTGTTTGGATCCTATAATTGTTGCTGTTTGGAGCCTATAGTTACTACTGTTTAGAGCCTAGAGTTGCTGCTGTTTGCGTCTATTTAAACTACTGTTTGGAGCCTAGAGTTGCTGATTTTGGCGCCTGTTTAAGCGGATGTGTTTTTGGCTGCTGTTTTTGATGCTTGTTACTGATTTGTAGTGCAGAATGCTGTTACTGATGCTTGTAGTGAGGAATGCTGGTGGGCTATGAAAGACAAATGAAGAACTGATGAATTGAAGAGAAGAATGAATAGAAAGGCACAATACTTGAGGTAGACGAACATGTTCTTCTTACTTTCTCATATACTTGTGTTACAATATATAGATATGTAGACTAAATCTTAGGAGATCTTGACCTATATACATTTATGACTAAATCTTAGGAGATCTTGACTAAATCTAAGGAGATCTTGACATTTACTCTTTCCTTAACACCTCCCCTCAAGCTGATAGGTAAGGAACGGACCATCAGCTTGTCTCGAAGTTCCAAGAAACGAGTTATGCCTAATCCTTTGGTGAATATATCGGCAATCTGATCCTTGGTTGGAATGTAAGAGAGCTGGATGTCCTTGTTAAGCACCTTCTCATGAATGAAATGATAGTCCACTTCGATGTGTTTAGTGCGAGCATGATAAACAGGATTGAAGGCTAGAGACATAGCACCCATGTTGTCACACCAAATGGTGGGTGTATGAGATAAATAGATACAAAGATCCTTGAGAACCATCCTAATCCGGTATAGGTCAGCTGTGGTGTGGGCTAGAGCACGATATTCTACTTCAGTGCTGGAACGAGCAACCACAGTCTGCTTTTTGGCTGTCCATAATATCAAGTTGGAGCCAAGAAAGACACCAAATCCTGAAGTGGAACGACTATCATGACGATCTCTGGCCCAGTCAACATCACAAAAGGCCCGAAGATGAAGGTCAGGTGAGGTAGCTTTAGTGAATAGCATTTGAGATGTCAAGTTGAGAATGCCATTGAGAAATGCATTTGAGATGTCAAGTTGACGAATTGACCAACTGAACTGCACTGAAAGACACTGGAGCAGGCGAATAGTGGATGATTTGATCACAGCACTGAAGGTCTCCTCATAATCAAGGCCATAAGTTTGTTCAAAACCTCGTGCGACTAGTCGAGACTTACACCGGTCAACAGAACCATCAGACTTGGTTTTAATCTTATACATCCACTTATTTCGAATAATGTTTTGATTTGCTGGTCGACAACATAGAGGCCACGTGGAGTTGGCTACTAATATATCATACTCATCTTTCATAGCAGCACACCATTCAGGAGAGACCTGGGCCTGTAGGTAAGTGGTTGGTTATCGAGGAATCTGTACACTGGTTAGAGTACATACGGGATATTTTGACGCAAAGTACAGATAAAAATCAGAGAATGACTTAAGCTTAAGCGACCTAGTCTGACTACGAGTAATGGGACGAGATGAATTATGAGGAATAATAGAAGAGGGTGAAGGAGCTCCTCTACCAAAAATATCAAGGGACGAATCTGAACTACCTGACTGTCCCGGAGATGAGCTCAATTTCGAAGTTCCAGCTGGGTCAAGGCCCGAAGACATACCACCTATCCCCTCGGGAGAGAGCTCACCAAGGGCTGTCATGTCATCAGACTAGCCACGTGATACATCTGAAGTGGAGACTGAGGCGATACCATCTGCCAATTGGAATGTAACAGTAGGTGGGTCAAGGCCTACCGGCATACCACTAGCTGAGACGTTAGCGACAGATGATGGCGCATCAGTGGGTGATGAGGACTCTGCAGTAGGTGGGTCAAGGCCAGGTGGCATACCACCTGAGGATGTGGATACAAACAGAGGCAAGTAGGCACTAGAGGAAGAAATGGGTAAGACAGAAATACCTGATGAAGACAACGACATGGAGGAAGACTCCCCTGTAGAGGCAGTGTTCCGGTCAGACAGAGTGATACCCGAAAAAGTCATCTCATCAAAAATGACATTACGGGATATGTAGAATCGTTTGGTTAAGGGTTCAAAACATTTATATCCTTTGTATTTAGTGCTATATCCTAAAAAAATACTTTTTACTAAGATATATAAATTTGGTGGTGTTATAAGGGCGAAGAAGGGGATAACAGGCACATCCAAAGACTCGAAATGACGAATAATTAGGCGTGATACCATAGAGTAATGAAAATGGACTTGCATAATCAAGGAGTGGCGTGGACAACCTATTAATAATGTAATTGGCAACAAATATAGCATCAGGCCAATATGTGCGAGGTATGCGTGCTCGAGCCAGCAGACATAAGCTCATGTCTGCGAGGTGGCGGTGCTTACGCTCTGCCACCCCATTTTGCTGTGATGTGTGTGGACAGGAAATGCGATGTATTATGTCATGTTTAGTCAAAAACATTTTAAAACTTGTATAAATATAATCACCACCACCGTCACTTTGAAATTGTTTTATTTTTCGAGAAAATTATTTTTCCACAAGAGCTTTAAATTCAATAAAGTATTTAAACACCTCAGATTTGCAAATAATGAGATATAACCAAGTAAAATGCGAAAAATCATCAATAATTATGACATAATAGCGAAACCCAGTATTGGAAGAACAGAGGCAGTCCATACATCAGAATGAATTAAATCTAAAGAAAAGCGCAAGCAACGTGCAGAAGAAGAGAATGACAGTTGTGTACTCTTGCCTAGTTGACATGCTTCACAGAAATCTAAGCAACAAGACCCTGATACCGACAAATCATTATTCTGAACTAAACGACTAACTATGGGGGCAGCTGTATGACCTAATCTTTCATGCCAGTTGTTAAAGGATGCCTTCACACCAACCATACCCGCTAATGTGCAATTAAGATGTGAAGAGGTTTTCGACAGGTCCACTGGATATAGCCCATTAACACTAGGCCCCTGTAGGAGCGTCCTCCCGATTTTGTTGTCCTTCACAAAGTAACCATATTTAGTTAGAATGAAGAAACAATCATTATCCCAGCATAAATTATGAGCAGATAATAATTTAGCAAAGGCATTGGGACAATGAAAAACATTGGAGAGTGTAAGTGAACCAGAGGGAATTGAATAGTATAGTGAACCAGTGTGCTTGATTTTGAGAGATTCTCCATTACCTACAGCGACCTCATTCCCTCCTGAATAATGTTCCTGTAAGGAAAGATTGGTCAAGTCGTTAGTAACATGATTATTTGCCCCTGAATCAGCAAACCATAGCCCATTATCAGTAGTGTTTGATGGTGCAGCCATATCCATAAATTCTGCAAGAGGGTGACGACCCTGAAAAGTGTGATCCATATGTTTGAAGCAATTCAGAGCAGTATGAATCTTGTCGCCACAAATCTGGCAAACATATGGATTAAAGGTGCTCGGAGTAATGTGGGTGGATCGATTAAAACTGAATCTACTTCCACCCGGTGCTGGGCCACCATTTTGTTGTCCGGAAATGGGCCGATTTACTGGCTAAATTATCTAGCCCGAATTATATTGCCCATTTTGAATTTGGCCTGGTATCAACCCAAGAACATTTTCTTGCAAAATAGATAGTGAACCAGGCGCTCGGTTTTGAAAACTAGAACCCGAAGAATCTCGTCGGTAGAAATTGGAAGAAAATCGGCTACCGCCACCACTAGAGGTGAAGTGCCCTCTGCCATAGCATCCGCCACTGGTGAATCTCCCTCGACCACCACGATATGGGCCGTGTGATGGTGGTGACAGGAACCGAGAGTCACCATATTGAAGTGTATCTTTTGAAGATCATAGTGCAATGTTATCTGGTTCAGGAGCCGTCGAGGTGTTGATTAGTGCCTCGTAGGTAAGAAGTTCACTCTCGAAATCCTCCATGGACAGGGTAGAGAGGCATCTGGCAAATGAGATATGCGGGACAAATAGGTGAAACGTCGGGGAATGACCTCCGGCAACATAGTCAATTAATTCATCATCTGTCACCGGCTAACCTGCGGCTGACAGTTCTGCCTGGAGCAACTTAGCAGACTGAAGGAATGCGGCACATGATTGCTGCCCTTGTTTGAGATTATGCAGACGCCTCTTCAAATTTAGTACACGGAATGCGTTCTTCGGCTAGAATTGGCAGGATAGCTTATCCCAGACCGCAGTAGCATGGGTGAGGCTAAATGTTTCTGGGAGAATTTGTGCTGAGAGATAGCCGTTAATTATTGCCAGAACGAACTGGTCCTTTCGACTCCAGTTACAGAACTCTGGATTTTCTGCAGGTTGTTCACCATCCTTCGCCGGTAGTGTGGCAGCAGGGCAAGGCAGTGAACCATCTGCTATTGACATGAGGTCATAACTTTTCAAGATTGGAACAATTTGTGAAATCCACGACAGATAATTGGTTGTATCCAGTTTAACACATATTGTGAGAGGTGTAGAGGAGTAAACGTCATTGTAGAAAGTTAACTGAGACATATTTGTGATTGCAGGAGATGAGAATGATTGTGGATAGAGATTTAGATGAAAATGATTGTGGAGAAATTAGGGATTGAAGAGATTGCTGTGAATGATTTCGTTTAGAGGATTGAAGAGAAGGGATCAGATTGTAGTAGAGAACAGATGAACTTGAGAATGCAGGATTTTAGACGAACAGATGAATTAGTTGTAGCAGATTTCCAATAACTGATTTTAGATGAACCAGAGTTTGTAGGAAGATTGTAGAATGAACTAGGATCAACTGCGTGAGCAGATTTAAGCTCTGATACCATGAAAGACAAATGAAGAACTTGTGAATTGAAGAGAAGAATGAAGAGAAAGACACAACACTTGAGGTAGACGAACGTGTTCTTCTTACTTTCTCATATACTTGTGGTACAATATATAGACATGTAGACTAAATCTTAGGAGATCTTGACCTATATACATTTGTAACTAAATCTTAGGAGATCTTGACTAAATCTTCGGAGATCTTGACATTTACTTTTTCCATAACATGAAGCCTGTATTTTGTGGGAATCTATGAACGTGTTCTTACTACAGGGTATACCGATCTGATTCTTCATCTCTTTGGCATTTCACGAAGAGTTTTGAATCATGAAGCCTGTATTTTGTGGGAATCTGGAATTTGATGCTCGTCAATCTGATGTTGAACGCCTTTTCAGAAGATATTATGAAATCTGGTTTTGCTTTTGTGTATATGGAAGATGAATGTGGTGCAAAGGATGCAATTCGGAAACTTGATAGAATAGATTTTGGTAGGAAAGGACAGCATCTGCGTGTTGAATGGACAAAGCAAGAATGTGGTGGCAGGAGGCTTGATACCTCAAGAAGAAATTCAAGCAGTACAAAACTTTCAAAGACTTTGTTTGTGATTAACTTCGACCCTGTCAACATAAGGATTAGGGACATTGAGAAGCACTTTGAACAATATGGGAGAATAGCCAATGTCAGGGTACGGAGAAACTTTGCATTTGTTCAATTCAATGTTCGAGAAAGCGCTAGGCGGATCCTGGGTGGCCAGGGCCCATTCAGCGCCTAAGCGGCCTATTCGCACGCCTAAGCGGACTTTTAAACGACCTAAGTGATCATTCGGGCAAGGCGGAAGGCAACATACTAGCGCTTAGGCGGCGCCTAAGCGACCTAGGCGACCTACTTCTCGAATAGAGGTTCAATTTGAACTATTAGAAGAGGCCACCCGAGCATTGGAAGGAACACACATGAGTAAGTTGATGGATCGAGTTATTTCCGTGGAGTATGCAATCCGAGATGACAATGACCGAAGGAATGGATATAGTCCCGATAGAAGAGGAGGCCGTGATGTATCACCACTTGATGGAAGAGGGTATGGCCGAGGGCGATCGACAAGTCCTTATTGCCGCGCTAGAGGTAGTCCCGATTATGCACATGGTGTTGTACCAAATCCTAGAAACGACCGCAAGGATAGCCCTGATTATGGGCATGATGAACCCGTACCAAATTCTAGGTCAGGCAGAAGGGGCAGTGCTAACTATGGCCGAGCAGAAAGCCCTGTGAATGGAAGGTACCGCAGCTGCTCGCCTGGCTCACCCCGCCCAGCCCGCTCTCTCTGCGTGGCTCGCTCTCCCCATGTGGCTCACTCACCCACCAGGCCCGCTCACCTCACCAGGCCACTCACCGCGTGTGGCCCGCTCACCACCGTCACCTAGCTCACCCCGCTCGGTAAATTTTTTTCTTTGCCCTGTCAGAAGCTCAAACATGCTAAAATGCCCTACCGCGCAGAAATCAACAGTGCGCAGGTGCCCACGCTGTAGGCAACAACGCGAAAGAAACATCGCGCACAAGACTACCGCACGGGTCTAATTTTCCTGACACACTACACACAATTACACCTACTAATCACATTTATTTCATTTTTCTCTCTCCAGTTCGTCGGAGAAGAAGGGTTGGTTCTTCTTCTTTGATTCTTCGCTGCAAACTTCTTTACAAATTTCACTTTGGTTCTTCTTTGATCTATGTTTCTTCAACTCACAATCTAGTAAATCTTCCAGTCACTAAAGTGATGATCAGCTCACGAAACACCAAACTAACAACCAAGAATCTAGCTACCTTGAAATAGACAAATTGAAGCAGGATCCGAGGGTTTACCTGCAAAGAACTACTACCCTTCCCGAGCTTCAAACTCCCATTCGCCATCCCCTACTTCGAACTCCCATTCACCGGCCCCTGCACCAAACTCGCATTCGCCGGCCAATGCCCCAAATTCCCCTTCACCAGCCCCAAATTCGCCATCTCCGGCCCCAAATTTGCCATCGCTGGTGCAAATTTTCCCACAGACAAAGAAGATTCGATTTCACCGGCCCCAAAATATTGAAGAAAGTTACAAAAAAGATGTGAATCCGATCAAAATAAATTTATCGTCTTTAGTCTCATGGCGTGTTCCCACTTCTGTCTCACGGTGCTTGCCAAGCATCGTCTCTTCTGTCAACTAAACCCATCAAAATCTTATGTTCAAAGGTCTTGTGGGTCGATTGTTGGGAATCAAAGGACTTTTTATGTATAGGGCGTCTTTGTTTTGTTGGGAAACAAAGAAAGGTATCATCTTTTTTGGAAGAATGGCTGGTGGTGTGGGTTGGGCTCCGTCTTCAGTTCTGCTTGGACCTTCTTCTCCGATTTGAGGAAAGAGAAAGTTGAAAAAAAGTGAATCGTAGGTGTAATAAGGTGTAAATGTGTTTTTTCTTCACTTTTTCTGATCGTGCCTTTGTTTTATGCGCTGATTAATTGTCGCGCTATTGTTTACTGCGCGGTGCTCTTCCGTGCAGTTGGCAACAGCGCGACAGGGCATTTTAACAAGATTGAACTTCTGACAGAGCAAAATAAAAAATTTACCCACCCCGCTCAGCACAATCACCTTGCTCACCTCGCTCGCCTCCTCGTGATAGACCAGACGAACTTAAAGACAAAGAACGCCTCAAGTTGACATCAACTTCTGAGTTCTGATTAGTGGGATATGCTTAGTTTCAGAGCCTTCTATATTATCTATGACATGACCAACAATATTCAGTTAAGACTGTAGAATTGTATGAGTGGAAATATGAAGAACACGAGCCAGACTAACTCATGTATCCATGGTTGTTATTAGATTGTTGAACAACGCTTAATTTAAAATAATAATAAAAAAATAAAAAATAAAATAAAAAGTGAGGAATGCTTGTTACCTAGGGATATTCACAAAAGTAACTTTATGAGAAATCTGTTTTTGAAAAGTAATCTTAAAAAAAATGCAAATGTAACCTCCATCTTTAAAAATAAATCAAAAATCGAATATATTTTAGTTTACGACTAAACGAAAACACCCAACTAACTTAACCACACTCATTCCCGCCACGACCGTACGGAAACACGGTGACTGGAAAATCGATCATTTTCGTCGTCCTCCTCCTTCTCAGCGTCCTCTTTGCCAACTTCATCGTCGCCGTCTTCACCATAATCTTCTTCGTCATTGTCGCCATCATAATCGTCCTCCTTGTCGTCATCCCAATCCTCCTCCTCCTCATTGTCTTCATACTCCTCCTCATCGTCATTTTTGTCATCTTTATCCAAGGCAATGACGACTGGAGATGGAGTGGGGACGTCAGCTTTCACGTGAGCGGGAGTAAGGGTGGCTGCAACGTCAGCTTGCGCAGTAATAGGGGTGGTTGCAATGTCGGCGTGCACGAGAGTAGGTGAGGCTGCAACGTCGACGTCCACGGGAGTGAGGGAGGCACAGTATCATTGTCGATTCGACATTTTTATTTTTGTAAACTCAGCAACAAGATGAAGAATTGAGAGGATGAGCTTGGTATTAATACAGTCACCCATCTTTTCATGTTCGGCTTTTTCATACGAATCGACTAGGCAGAATAAGCACAGTAGTCGATACAATCCCGAATTCCCGAAAACAACATTCGTGGTCCAAACAAAGCGATCAACACGACTCCAACCCAACATGTTTATCCCGGAAGAATGATTTGTGCTCCAACCATCCTATAATCCATGGTTCTATCCACATCTGACGGTACGAGCTCGACTATACGTGGTAATCCCAGTTATCACAGTCGGGCCATAAACCACCCTCAATGCAAATTATAACTTTAAATTGATTAAATCAATGGTCCAATGTGTCTGTGGACATCCTGTAGAAAATGTTTTAAGAGGAGTTGGATAATATGATCAGGAAGTCATAACGCATAACATAGCAAAATAACTACCAGCCTGAAGATATGAACACGTCTGTAGTTTGGACAGGTTGAGGGGGTTGGGAGATGCGCAGCGCATGTGGATCACGTAAGGGGGGCATGACTTCAGCGAATGCTTCTGGAGTGGCATGTAGGATGACCTTACCAGCGTCAACAGGTTCCATGTTCCACATGTTTTGTTGGGATCCTTGAGTGGATGCAAAATGTTAATCTGTTAGTAAAAATTATACGACAGTACTGAAGAATAAAACACGAGAAATGCACTTGAAAATGGACCTGGTATAATGGCCCATATCTAGGTAGGATTGTCTGCAGCCCCATGGTAGTCTTGTGCAAGGGCACGTAACAGTATGCTACCATCCTGGACATGTACAATGGTCCATTTTATTTGGGGAGATCCTGCAGCAATTTTTTGAGAACATAGACCAAAACTAAGTAGCATCTATAACGAACTTTTACGAAAACAAACCTGACATAACTACCCTTATTTGGATAGGGTTAATTGCAGTTCGGGCACTTATGTTATTGGGTTGGTCTGCCATCATCAGATCTTGACCAAGGAAAATGGACAGGGATGCATTGCAGGAGAAGGCCCTGATGAGATGCAGATTATAATGAATGTGAAAAAATGGAAAAAGTTTCAAAAAGTGAATAAAAGGTATGAAATCATTTTCAGTTTTGATAGGTCAATAAGGAAAATTTTCAGAAAGTATGGAAACGTTTAATGTGATTTGCCAATCTTAAGGAAAGTTATTTTTTTAAGGAAAGTTATAACATAAAAGGAAACTTGAAATTTGGTGGTGAACAGATGTTGGGAAAATATGGATAAACTGAACGTGTGTTTTTTGGTAAGTAACTTTTTCTTTACATGTCAGTCCTTCTTCTACTTCATACACATGATCGGGTCAGTACAACACATTTGCAGGCTCACTGCTATTTCTATGTGCTTATGTAATCTCAAGATTAGCCAGCTCTCCATTTGGATTTTCTCCAGCATTTCGTCTATTCGCATTTGCTCTTAGTTTAAGATGAGAAGGTTTCGTTTTTTCCAGATGCACCAGCACACGATTTGCCAGATTGCTGTCCACAGTCTTATCATTTTGGCATCAAATTACTGCCCTGCTAGCAGTGCTGGTAGCTGATTGACCATCTGTGGGAGCGGAAGTTGTAGCCCAAGCCAATTCAATGTTCTCTGCCAGATTTGCTGCGATTCATGGCACCGCAGAAAACAGATGATCCGCCGTTTCAATCTCACTTCCACGGTGCAGGCATTGAGCAGTATCCATAGGTACTCCTCTTCTTACCAGATTTTCTCGTGTGGGTATTCGATTGTGAATTAATTTCCAACAGAAGTCTTGTATTTTCATAGGTGTCACTGGATTCCATACCAGTCGCGCAATTTCGCAAATGCTTTGTGTATTCCACACTGTTTCCATCAATGTGGAGTACTGATATGCTATGTGGTAATGTTGCTCAGATATAAGCCATGAATCAGCAGCATCTGAGGGAGGAGGTGTTGTAGATAGTAGTGCTTGCAGCTCCCTAAGTTGTTCATGTTCTAGATGATTCCACTGCCTGTGCCACAGCCAGAACCATGTCCAGGTAGTTTCATAGAATCCCTTCTCGGTTATTTTGGCATGTTTATCCACTGCTAGCTGATATAGTTCTGGAAATCTGCTTGCGAACTTTCATTTCCCAGCCATGTTTCATTCCAGAATTGTATGCTATCCCCTCTGCCAAGCTGCCCTCTCAATTTTTTCTGAAACCAGTCTGCTTGCAGAATGTGTTTCTGCAAATCTTGCATCCATGTTGAGTAGTATTTTCTTCTCATCTGCTGTGGAGTAATTCCTGTAATTGAGTCCATGTCTCCATATAGAGAGTATAGTACCTTGACCCAAAGCTGATCCTCATCTTTTAGCATCCTGTGCCCCATTTTCCAAGGAGAGATAGATTGAACTATCTCAAGCTCTTTATTCCCAGTCCCCCCTTTTTTTTTGGGAGACATATGGTTTTCCACTTAATCCATGAAATACGTTTTGGTCCATTCAGTTCCTCCCCCCATAGGAATTTCCTGAAGATCCTTGTCATTTTCTTGAGAATTCCAACAGGAGCCTTATAGATGGATAGGTAGTATATCGGTATAGATGTGAGAACTGATTTTATGAGTGTGATTCTGCCTCCAAAAGACATATATTTGTTTTCCCACCTCTTTAGCCTCTTTTTCCAGAATTTGTAGAACTGGTCTCCAGGTACACTCCAATCTAGGATTGACCCCCACCTTTACTCCTAAATATGTAAATGGGAGTGAATCCGTTCTGCAGTTTAATATCCTGGCCTGCTCTTGATGCTTTGCATCATTCAAGTTCACTACAAATATTCTGCTCTTGCTGAAGTTCACCTGCAAACCTGAAATGATTTCAAAAGTTCTTAGGACTCCTTTCACTATCTGTGCATCAGCTAATGAACCATTCATGAAGATTATAGCGTCATCTGCGAATCGCTAATGTGTGATGCTCACACCAGCATTTCCCACACAATATCCAGATAGTAAACCATTGGCAGATGCCATGTTCAATAGTTCATTCAGACCATCCGCAGCTATAGCAAAGAGCAGAGGGGATAGGGGATCCCCCTACCTCAGCCCCTTTTCAATTTTAAATTCACCACATGAGCTTCCATTAACAGTGATTGATAGATGAGCAGTCTACACAACTTTTGATCCATGTCATCCATTTCTGGTTGAAGCAAAAGCTTCCCGTAATCTGCCAGAGATAAGACCAGTTTATACTATCAAATGCTTTCCTGAAGTCCACTTTAAAGACATATCATCTTTTCTTTCTCCTGTTGGCTTCATTTAGAATTTCATTGGTTAGAACCACGCTGTCTAGGATTGATCTCTTAGGTATGAAACTTGTTTGACTCTGTGAGATTATACTAGCTAGCACCACCCGTAGTCTTGCTGCCAGAACTTTAGCAAGGATTTTATATATGGAGCTGACCATAGAGATAAGGCGGAAATCTCCAATGTGTTGGAGGCTGGAGGTCTTTGGTGCCAATGCTACTAGAGTGGCATTCAAGCCTTTTTAGATATATGCATCTTCCCAGAATTCATACATAAAGGCCATTATATCTGGTTTTAGGATCTGCCAGAATTGTTTGATGAATAAGAAATTGTATCCATCTGGTCTAGGGCTTTTATTGCTTGCACAGGAGCTAACGGCAAACCATATTTCCTCTTTAGTGAATCTTGCAGTCAATCTGTCATTTTCTTCAATAGATACTGTTCTGCCGAAATTCCAGTGCATATTAGGATGTCCATGCTGCTGCTCTGAATAGTGTGCTGCAATTGCTTCATGTAAGTGGTGTTTTACCATATGCACATTTTCCTACCAGGATCCATTTATCAGCATTCCTTTGACTGTATTTCTAGCTCGGTTTCCCCTCACACATGCATGAAAATATTTTGTGTTTCCATCTCCTTCCTTAAGCCATTTATTTCTAGCTTTTTGATAGGCTAGACTACCTGCCATAAGGTTTAACTTCCTCAGCTCTACATTATTGTCTTTCCTCTGCTGCATTTCAGTATCAGTTAGGTCTCTTTCCTCCATTATCCTGTCCATGTCATTGAGTGATCTCTCCATCTCCTTTATGTTCAAGTTCAGTTACCCAGAAACTTCCTTATTCCATTTCCTCAATTTTTCTCTAAGTTGCTTCAATTTCTTAAACAATACAAATCCTTTCCTTCCTGTGACCTGTGTTTTTCCCCATGCTTCAATTACAAAGCTTTCAAATTCTCTATGTTGCAGCCATGCATTCACAAACTTGAATGGCTTGGGCCCCCAATTTGTTTGGTCATTCATCATTAAAAGTGGGCAATGATCCAAAGATTTTCTGTCAAGGGCTGATTGCCCTACATTAGGCCATTCTGCAAGCCATGATTCAGTTATTAAGAACCTATCCAAGCGGCCAGCACTTCTACCACCTGGTTGGTACCATGTAAAACTTTTTAATTGTAATGGTAGATCAATCAATTCTGAGGCATTAATGAAATGGTTGCTTGCATTTCTCTTGTAGCATCTCCAATTCCTTTTCTTTTATCTTCGCTTCTGAATGAATTAAAATCCCCACAAACACACCACTTTGCTTCTGGGTCCAACCTCAGTCTTTGTAATATTGTCAACCATAGTCTTCTTTTTCCAGACTGTGTACATGGGGAGTAAACTGTCATAATTTTCACTTGTGTCTGGTTTTCTTTCTAGAGGCCAGTAAGCTCAATGATACCTTCATCCATCCAGCAACTTGTCAACTCAAAAGCATCCTGTTTCCACAGACATATTATTCCTCCAGACAGGCCATTAGATGTTCTGTCAGCATAATCAATATCATCTGACTGCCACATTCTGCAGTATGCTCGTTTGAGCACCTTTCTATGTTTTGTCTCTTGCAAACACATCATCTGCAGGTCATATCTGCGTATCAATTGTGCCAATTCTTGTTTCTTTTGGGGTTTGCCCCACCATATGATGTTATAACTCAATATCCACATTAAAACCTTTTCCCACCAAGTAGAGTGTTTAACCACCTGCTATGCGTTGCATAGCCTATCTCTTTCTTCCATCTGTACTAATGTAGGTATGTGATGCTCATGTAGCTCAATGCCCAGGGTGTTGGCTAGGGTCATTGCTGCTTGTGCTTGCTGATATGTCTTGTTGTATCTCTGGTATACAAGATAGTGTTTTTGCTGATGGTTTTCTCTTTTGTCTCAGGATTTGGAGTCTCCTGCGTCTGCAATCTTTTGCAGTTAGCTGCTTCCACAGATGCTCAAGACTACTGGCAGTAAGTCTCCACAATGGTGTATTAGTGGACTGTTTGCTCCATTTCTGTTTCATCTGCTTCTGCTTCAACACTTTTTTCTGTATTTTTGTTTTCACAGATGGTTCTCCAATTTCATCTTTTCCTCCAGTGGCAGTTTATATGGAACTATTTGCAGAGACCTAGGTGTGAGACTCTCCATGTTGGTTGAGTTGTTTACCAACAGTGGTGTACCCAAATCAATAAGGGGCTGCTTACTTTCAACCAGGTGAGGCAATATACACTCTTCTATTTCTTCTTCCACTTGTACTTCATACTTTCCATCATCAATCACTATATCTCTTATCCCATTCATTGAGGATCTTTTTGCTGTCCTGATGTGTAGGCGACAATACATCAGCTCTTCATATGCTATAGATTTTGAGTCAATGCTCATCACCTCCCCTATTTGTTTTCTAATCCATGTTAGGCATTGTTCATTCCAGCAGTGAAAGGGAACTCCTTTAATTCTTATCCAAAATTCCCTTTTCATCACCTCTATATTTTTTTCCCATTTTTGGATGCTTTTGAACATATTATTGTTCGGTAATGATCCCAAAGCTAGTATGGATTCACGTTGCAGGCCCCATAATCCCTGTATCAGCACTCTAATACCTTCAATGGGGAGGATTGAGTAGTCAGTGCATCCATATCTGTTCATCAGTGTCTCAAGATTAGGAGTAGAGTTGTCAGTGGTTGTTTTCAACTCTGCAATCAACACATTTTGCAGCCATTCATGATCTTTGGGATTTGTAATATAACCGTTGTTTTGTGGGAGAGTCTTTGGGTTGGGATTCCCTTTGTCATTCCATTTAAACTGAACGTGTTTAAATGGAATGAAATAAATTAGGTAAAGGGGGTAACATGGAAATCCTTTGGGCATAAGGATGAAGTGGATTCTAATTGATTGGATGATGTTTTTGGAAACCTAGAAATCAATGCTATGGGTATGATTAAAAACAAAATCAACCTAAAATGCAATATAGCATAGCATAAAATGCAAGCAAATCACCGTTCATCAAAGGGAAAACTGGAAGGATTAGGATTACCATAATTTGTCCATAATCAAAGGAAATTCGAATCATACCAAAAAAATGCACAGGCAGAAGGACATACAACTAAGAAATGCCACATATTAAAAATTATAGTATGAAATGTCCAAAAAAACATTGACGCCCCAACGCAAACACAGGAGGATAATAAGCGATTTAAAGTTGGAAAAATAATTAATTCATGCTTTTCAATTCCATAATATCCATGGAAACGTAAACTACAGGATTTCCAACAAGTAAACTGAACTAATTCAAAACTATTTCCCAATTATGGCTGAGAAAAACAAAATAAGGACGTTCTTTAAAAATATTGTAATGCCAAGGTGGAATGTATTTCTTGGAAAACAACTTTTTTTATGTTCTTTGCAACTAAATTCAAAACATCTTGAGAATTCTTCATTATGCGTAAACACAGATAGTAAGGGTGGTTTATTAAATTACATAAACTTGAAGATTAACAATGTAAGATGTGTAATTGTAACATATGACATACATCCAAATGGAGGGAGAGCTTCTGATTTCAGGCCCAATAAAGGCTTGGCCCACATCACCAAGAGTCCAGATACTGGAAAAAAAAATCCTAAATGAATTTTCGATTGTGGCGCTACCGACAATCACCTATGAATTATCTGATATTCCTCACTTGCAGGCATTACAAAAAAGGGTCGTTCAAACGGCAAATGGCGAGTTTGCTCCCGTCAAGGGATCCGGGGATATTGAAATCTCACCCTCTATAAAACTGTCCAATTGCTTATATGTCTCATCCATGTCCTATAAATTACTTTCGATAAGTCATGTCTCGAGAGAATTGAATTGTGTAGTTATGATATTTCCTTCCTTTTGTGTTTTGCCGGATATCCGTTCGAAAAGGATAATTGGGCGTGGTACTGAGAGAAATGGTTTGTACCTTGTGGACGAAGTGGATTCGACGGGACGGACACTCCTAACTCAAGGATCACCAGACCCTCAAAGTTGGTTGTGGCACCGACGTCTTGGTCATCCTTCTCATCAGTACCTTCGTCGATTATTTCCTAAAATTTCTAGTTATCCTTTCCATTGTGAGACATGCATTTTAGCCAAAAGTCATAGACAACCGTACTTATCTTCAAACACTCGTGTGTTACATGCTTTTACCTTGATACATTCTGATATATGGGGACCAGCCCCTTCTGTTGGTGCTCAAGGTTTTCGTTATTTTCTATTATTTATTGATGATTTTTCGCGAATGACATGGGTGTATTTTCTTCGCTCTAAGTCTGAAGTTTTTTCGAAATTCACCCAATTCTATCAAATGATTCTTACCCAGTTTCGTACGAAAATCCAAATTCTTCGGTCCGATAATGGGGGGAATATGTGAACCACTCTATGAAAACCTTTTGTTCTGCAAAAGGTATGCTGCATCAAACTACATGCTCGTACACTCCTCAACAAAATGGGGTGGTTGAAAGGAAAAATCGGTTTGTGCTTGAAATTAATAGAGCCCTTATGTTTGAATCCAAGATCCCTCCAAATTTTTGGCCTGAAGCTGTGTCTACCGCTACATACTTATCAAATCGCCTTCCTACTCAAGTGTTAAAGTTTCGTACTCCTATTCAAATATTATCTGAAAAAATGCAGGTTCCTCCTCCCCTATCATTGACCCCTCGTGTGTTTGGGTGCACTGTTTTTGTTCATATCCCTAAGGTTAATAGGTCAAAATTTGACCCTTGCGCTGAAAAGTGTGTTTTCTTGGGGTATGGAATAACCCAGGAAGGGTATCGATGTTATAACCCTCATACAAACCGAATGTTTATCACCATGGACTGTGATTTCGTTGAAACAGATTACTTCTATCAGCAACCTAGCCAGTCAACGAGTCAGGGGGAGACTTCAGGAGTTGACTCCCTTGACTGGCTCATCAGCCCATCGTTCAGCAAACTGCCACATTCTCCGATGGTGCCTCACGAACCGTCGCCCCTATCATCCTCATCCACATCTATACCTCCATCAACTCAGTTGCTTCACGCACAAGTACCACCAGACCCGATTCTTGAGTCAGATAGACCACCTGTTTGTGTTTGCAACGAAGACATCGTACAACAGCCAGATCTTCCAGGCTCACCACCTCTGTTATCTTCTTCGTCGGAGATTCCGGTAAGTACACTAACCCCTGAGTTATCACATTCTACGGATGTTCTGGAATCTCACCCTGATGCAGGACCTATGAGCCCGATTACTCAAAGATATGTACTTCCTGATCGTGTTAATCGGGGAGTTCCGAGGAAGAAATTTACTCCTGAACATAACAAAAAAACCCAGAGGTATCCAATCGCTGATGTTGTCAGGGGGAGTATGTCCGACTCTGCTCAAGCTTTTTCTGTCGCAGTATATAGTGAAGATATACCTAGAAATGAAGTAGAGGCAATGGAAATTCCCGAGTGGAAAGCTGCAATGGATGTGGAGATGGAGGCCCTAAAGAAGACTAAGACCTGGGAAATATGTGAGCTACCTCAAGGCAAGAAAACTGTGGGATGTCGCTGGGTCTATACTATAAAAAGGAAAGCTGATGGCACGATTGAACGATTCAAAGCCCGATTGGTTGCAAAAGGATACACCCAGACATATGGGGTGGATTATTCCGAGACCTTTTCACCAGTAGCAAAACTTGACACCATCCGGGTTCTATTTTCTGTGGCTGCAAATTTAGACTGACCTCTTCATCAGTTTGATGTGAAGAATGCCTTTCTACATGGTGGTCTGACCGAGGAAGTTTTCATGGAGGGACCACCTGGGTTTAGTGATGATTTGGGACCCCGGGAAGTGTGCAAGTTGAAAAAATCGTTATATGGTCTCAAACAATCTCCGAGAGCTTGGTTTGGAAGGTTCACAGTGGCTATGAAAAAGTATGGGTATTCTCAGAGTAATTCTGATCACACCTTATTCCTGAAGCGGCGTAGGCAGGGCATTACATGTCTCGTCATCTATGTAGATGATATGGTCATCACCGGAGACGATATTGAGGAGATCAGTCACTTGAGACAGAATCTGTTCCAAGAATTTGAAATGAAAGACCTAGGGATGTTGAAGTACTTCTTAGGTATTGAAGTGTTAAGATCACAAGCTGGTATCTATATCTCCCAGAAGAAATACATTCTGGACCTTCTCGCAGAAACTAGACTACTTAAGTGTAAGTCGGATGATACACCAATGGTACTCAATCATGGTCTGAAGATAGTAGAGGGTGCAAAGTTGACAGATAAGAATAGGTACCAACACTTAGTCGGGAAGCTCATCTATCTGGCACATACACGACCTGACATTGCATATTCAGTGGGAGTAGTGAGCCAATTCATGCACCATCCACAGAAGGATCATATGGAGGCAGCTTTGAGGATTTTGAGGTACCTGAAAGGATCCCTTGAGACTGGGATACTTTATGGTCGACATGGACATTTGGAGATAAAAGCATACACAGATACTGATTGGGCAGGTAATCGCGAAGATCGACGATCGACTTCGGGTTATGTTACCTTTGTTGGAGGTAATTTAGTTACTTGGAGGAGTAAGAAGCAGAATATTGTGGCAAGATCAAGTGCAGAGGCTGAATTTAGGAGAATTGCACGGGGAGTGACCGAGATACTATGGATTAGAAAATTGATGACAGAACTTGGATATCCACCTAAGTCAGCATGTCCACTAAGGTGTGATAACCAGGCAACTATCAAGATATCAGAAAATCCGGTTCAACATGATCGAACCAAACATGTTGAAATTGATGGACTGTGAACGGACGAGTCTTTCATGATATATTGTTCAAGTTAGGTGTTGGACATCCCACACCTAACTTAATGGGGAGTGTTGATAAAAGAGATGCTCATTAAATGCATAGCATGTGTAGCCATCAAAGCTGGAAGAAGAAATAAAGATACATAGCATGCGCAGCCGCCGCTCATTAAATGCATAGCATGCATGATGGGCTTGATACGTGAGGGGATTGAGGGGAGATTGTAAGATTTTAAATGCGTCTATATAAACTCTACACGGTTGTTCATAAAAACATAAGGGAGAAAATTTATCCCAAATACTTGTTCTTCCTTCAGCTTACACATGTTGGAATGAAAAGGTGCTCAACTGGATTGGCGCTCAGTTGGATTCAGCGAAAAAGATACAAGACACATTGAACCACCAAAATCTGTTTGTGGTGTTGAATGTGTGCATGCAGTGGCATTAAGGACGAGATTAGATGGTGTCTGGACCATTACTATTGACTTTTACCGTTATGATATTGAGATAGCTAAAGAAGGTGAATTACACAATCATATGGCAACACCATAGAGCAGTAAAACGGTGCGGAACCGCACCGCCTAAGCCGAACCGTGCGGTTCGGCGGTTTTCCGGTGCGGTGCACCGGGGGAACCGGGCCCGGCCCGGTAAAAAATGGGTCGGGCCCTATTTTAATAATAATTAAAAATAATTAAAAATAATTTAAAAAATGGAAAAAAATAGTAAAAAAACTTAAAAATTCTTAAAAAAAGTAGGAAAAATTCTTAAAAAAATAGTAAAAAAACTTAAAAATTTAAAAAAATATATGATTAATAAAAATTTTTTTTAGTGTTTTAGAAAATAATAGACACTAGATTTTAACGTGGAAAAAAACCTCCACAATGTGGAGAGGAAAAAAAATCACGAGAATCCACTATGAAATGTCAAATGAATACAAGTACATGAGGCCCTATTCTAACATAAATGATAAAAACAATCACAAATCTTCCTCGTCTT
>JAOYMZ010075432.1:0-11855 GCA_025802335.1 Pinguicula primuliflora | reverse complement strand
TGCTTCACTTGACTTGGTATTGTCCTCAATGCAGCAACTGTATGGCAGCGAGATATCCCAACGAAAATCTCGGCATTTTGCTGGAAGCTCCTACAGAACATGATTCCGAAATTGGATAATATGAGTAGACGAGTGGTGCAATTATCCAGCTTACTATGCCCAATGTGCCGATCGGCGACGGAATCAGTCGAACACACCTTTCTCCTTTGTCCAGAGGCCCAAAAATTGTGGAAAGCCTACTAGGATTGGCTACAGCTTCCGATGCCCTGGCCCCTAACTATTGATCAGCTACCTCTGCAATTCACCTCCCTGCCGCATACACGGTGGGCGAAACCACTCTGGAACCTTCTGTGGCCGCTGGTAGTCTGGCGAATTTGGAGAAAGAGGAATGCTCTGGTTTTCCGGCAAATCAAAACTAAAATGGATGAGGAGCTGGAACAAATAAAAGTGACGAGCTGGATACAATTGAGAATGTACTGGAAAATTGATGCCTCTATTGGATATGGGGAGTGGAGTAGGGAATTATTAATGTGTATGCCAAGATTGAGGGAAAGAAACTGTGTATACTTGTAAGTACATACTCATATAAATAAAATATCTTACTTATCGGAAAAAAAAAACTTGACTTGGTATTGTGTACATTGTGTGTTTATATACATGTCAAATTGGGTCGTCCTATACAAATCTGACTACTTGGGTCATCCTGTACAAGTCCAACATGAATAAAAAAAATAAACTAACGGGCCCTTTTGTTATTTTCATCAACTGCTAAATTATTCATTGTAAGAACCCGATTTTGATGTAATATCCACATGAAAGCTCCTTCTTTGAGACCATAGTTGCACGAGATGAGGATGTTAGGAATAGAGGGATCGGATGCTTGGATGATAGCTTTGTATGCTGTTTTTGAGGTACATTGCTCATCTCTAGTTAATTCGCATTGCCAACCATCTTGATTGATTATTGTTAGGAAGCATTCTCTGACTTGATACTCTAGATCGTGTAATTGGTCATGTGATTTGATACTCTAGCATTCAGTGATTTGATGCTGATTTGTAAGTGTTGTGGGGGTGGGGGTGGATTGTTCAATGAGTCCGTCTATACCGGATGAAATTTACATACGAAAAGTCTAAGAAATCCACGTGCTGCAGCATAATACGCAGGATGCTGTGTTCAACATTTTTAGTGTGCCTATCATGTCTGCCCACGTGCATTTCGTATGGTTTTCGTATGTAAAATTTCGTCCGTTATAGAATTTCCGATTGTTCAATAGAGGTAAAAGGTCTATATATAAATTATCTACAGTGTAAGTGTTGAAGGGTATCCGCGACCTATTTCTTTTGTTTTGACTACTAGTAAGTACAAAACATTGATTATAATGCATGGCTTTGATAATTGTTCTAGTTGTCCATTTTTTTTTCTTTCTCTTGGGTGGTTTCATAATTGTGTGGATCCACTTGTCAGCATTAATTCAATGACTTATCCTTACTTTCTCTTGGGGGAACAGGTGAGATCACTTTCTTGCCTTAGCTGTTTTCTACTAATTTTTGGTAGGTGTATGTTGGCATGAATATAATATGGACTCCTATTTAACTAAACAATCACCTCTTTTCAAAATCTTTAGTTGGGAGATTTCAGAAATTAAAATGCCCATGTCACATTTTCTTTTTAAATTGACTCATTTGATTCAGAGGCGACACAAATCATAAAAAAAAAAAAAATTATGCTGCAATTTTTGAAGTGTCAACCCTGGGATGTTTGTCATGCCCCAGTAATTATTCTATCTAAATTGAAGAGAATCCTCTGTTTTCTCTCTTTTATGACGGTGGGTGCATTAGGTGAAAAGTACGTTGTGGTTTGCCTCCAGATTCTACTCCTGGTGCATCCCCATGAACGTGCAGGTTTGTGTCAATAATAGAATAATGATCATCTGCACTAAATGTCAAATATAAAGTTTTCACTGTACTTTTTTTATGGGTAGAAATTTTATGTTCAAGATAATATGTTTTAATTATGGTTGGATTTTGATTACGGTCATCATCTTTTTCTGCATTTATGATCAAAACTGTCTCAAAATATTCGACAGTCACAATTATAATCCAGGAAGGATTGGGACATAATACCCGGGACGGGAACATTTTTCTTTTTTCCCTTGTCTTTTTCTGAAATTTTGTTTCATCTAATTCCTACTATAGATTATCCGAAAATTACATGTATTTTGGAGATTAAGCCATGGTTATTGAGAGGAGCAGGTTCCTTTTTTATGTTCCGCTAGATTACCGTTCACTGTCCAATTCGTGCGCCAAAATAATACTGATGAGCCAGAACTCACTCTGAGAAACATGTAATCTGCAAACTTAGATCGGTCTGAAGTAATCTGCCATATATCTCTCCAGACTTGAGATACATGGTCAGGTAGTGTTAGTAGCCGGTAATCTACTAAATGATCTTCATAGCCAAGACATTTCTCCACAATGATAGCTCTCCATATACTGCAATCTTCAACTCTAAGTCGCCAGAGCCATTTGGAGAGTACTGCTGAGTTCATGGCTCCTAAGTCTCTGATTCCAAGGTCACCATCCTTTACATCTTGGCACAGGTTATCCCACCTGATCCAGTGTATGGGGGTGAGGGTGCTGCATTACAGTAGTTTCGACACAATGATTCTGAAAAATGTTGACGGATTTTGATTTAAGCGACTTAAAGTCGACAGAAAATGAGGTTACTGAATTTTCTGTAAGTTTAGTCTAACTCTAATAAAATTCATATAAGATTAAATGTATGTCAAAATTACTTAGTTTTGTGCATTTAATATTACCTTAATTATGAATTTTCTTCTTCAACACCTATCATCTCACAGACTTACTCTATATAACTATTAATTCTACTTCGTTATATATACTTAAGAAGTTTCAAGGTTTTGGAAAACTTATGCCAAAACCTTCCACCCATGCGGGTGCTTGTCGTCTGTTTCCATTGTTCATTTCCTCCTTTGTGTCATGTCTATTTTTTTCACATTTTCGTCCCATTGCTCCAGTTGTCTAATGTACAAAAAGGGAATAATACAGTAAAATGGAGAACCATGATTGATATATCATTTTCCTTGCAACAGTAAGGTGTACAAGATAATTAAGGGAGGCATTGTCTTATTCAAGATACTGCATTTGTTGCTTTTTTTTCACTTGCAAACCAGTCTCCAAACTCAAGTTCCATGATTGTGTACACCTTAGATAAGTATTGATGTGATCGATAAATGTTGATGTGTTCAATTTTAATCTAAGTCATCAATCTAGCAATCTGACCGCTGAAATTAGATAAGTCACTTAAAATGGCTTATAACCCCGTTAATTTGAACCATCAGACTGTTAGATAAAGTATTCATATTAGAATTAATCACAACTAATTATTGAACACCACCTAAGAATCTCTGATACAACTTAATTGTTAAAAGAGCAAATTTTATCCTTTATAGGTTAAAGTACAACCATTTTTGGCCTGATTTTGATACTTATAAAAAAACAATATTTCTTATATTGAGGTGGAGACCCAACTAACTATCCAAATTGACGGAGTTAGGGTTTAATAACTTGTCCTTCTCAAATAATTGGGAAAGAGAGTGTTCAAGTTGATTAATATTTAATAATGAATAATGTTATTTGTAACTCATTTTTGATCATATTAATAAACTTTTTTATGTGGCAAACATTACAATTATACATAAAAAAATAATTGTGATTGTGTGTGTGGTTATGATACTTGCCACATAAGAAATTTTATAAATTGAGCGTGATTATAATTTATACATGTAGCATTATTCTTTAATAATATATACACATGGGATCTAACTGTACATATACACTATTTGAAGGACCGGGAAATAAATATTTCTCTATCTTTAAGTTTATCAATAAATATATTTCCTCTTATGATCGAATTTCCGTTCACTGAATTTGTATGCCATACATGACAATATCTCTTTCACTATATGTGATTCCGGCGATATTGTGATCGGAATTGTGATAGGGACCGGAATTGTTGTTCGTTTTTCTGTTTCTGTGGAGCTACTTTCGCCGTGAATGTTTTTTCTGATTTCGAACAAGGAAATATCGCCGGCGGTTCTTTCCGTTCACATTGTGGAAGCTGGCACTGAAAGCTTATTTGTAGTGTATTGCTGGTTGAAAAGTTTTTGGATTGTCTGCGGCGACTTTTTTCACAGATCTCTGGTAAAAGGTTGAGAATAAGACGAATCTAATACTATCTTATGATTTTCTTTCTGGTCTACAACGAATGCAGCTTTTTCCTCTGATGGTTTTTCGAATAAAGTGTTGACTTTTCAATTATGCAGGCTTAAAAGTTGTGATTTGTGAGATTTAGTTCTTTTTATTTTGCTAAACAAATAAGTTTAAGCTTCCATACTGTTCACTTTTCGAAGTTTTGATTTTTTTTGCTCTTTAATGTGCTTATTCTTCGACACGAGGATCTAATTAAGGCTCGAACGCGAACTGCATTGGAGATTGACTGAATGAAACCGAGAATGATGCGTGTTTGTTTTTTCCTTCTCGGTTTGCTTTGGCCAGTTATGAAGACTTAAAAGTGCAGAGCTGTGTGGTGTTATGATTTTTGCGAGGATTTTGAGTAATTTATGAGATTGTTCGTGGATTACGGAAATTCGGTCTTATCTATGTGAGTTTCCATAGGAAAACACTAAAAATTTCCATTTCAGGACTGCGTGCATAGAGTGTTGTCTTTCATATTCTTTCTGAACTGGTTCCTCCTTTTCCTTTCTGCTTTTACTTTTTCTGTGGTTACCACCAGAAAGGAGGCAATTCTGATCTCTGTTCAGACACCTTACTATTTTTTTTTAAATTTTGATTTGCGTTCTCTTCTTCTTTCGCTTCTGATTCAGCAAATATGTTAGATTTCTCCTGCACCTTCACGCTTCTTATGCTATAATGTTTTCCGATATGGGTTCTATGCTATCGAGAGTTCTATATTCTCCTTGGTTTTGTCGTGAAGTTTGAGGTTTTTCTTTGTCCTGGTGGTTATAAATTTAAATAGGTTACTTCATATTCTTTAAACTTCGTAGATACAGGTTTCATCATTCCTGAGTTCTGCAATATCTCATCTATACTCTTACTTCGTTGTTTCATATTTTGCGCAGTTGATGGCGAGCAACAGGTACTGAGATGAATCGTACTTCACAGAATTCCAAATTTGAGAACAGATATGCCCACTGCTTGGGAAGAATGGTGAACCTCTTTGACTTGAACATTGGGCTATCTGCAAACCACCTTCTTACTGATAAACCACATCTTGATGGTACTTTGAAGCTTTTCATGTTTTGGATAAAGTTTAAAATTTTAGTGTTTCCTGTTTTAGTTAAAGAATGCTAAATGCCACTGGGGGTGATTTGGTTTGCAATGTTTTGAGTTTTGATCTATCACTACAGTCAGTTTCGAGTTTGTTTCCTGGTTGTGTACTTCTCTCCATAGTCAGTTTTGTGTTCCTTGAAATGCTTATGGGTAAACAATTGACAATTATGTGAATTCCTTTTTCCTTTGTTATATAGTTCCACTTTGATGGACTTTGTTTTACTTGTATTTCTCTCCTAAGCTTCTTTTGTTGCCAATAAGTAAATAAGTGGTCAAGCTCAAGATTTCCTAAGTGAATCTTGAGCTACTCGTTGACAGGTTCCACGGTATCAAAGATCAGATCAGATTTGGCAGCGATGAGCCCGTGTGTTGATCAAATTGAAGATAAAGTGGTAAAGCCGAAAAACTATATGCTCCATAGATATGTTGAAGCTCATGCCTTAAACATTTCTCTTATTTTCAAATGATTTCTATCCTTGTATGAATCCTGTAGATAGTATCCGAGTTCAAGAGCACAAGTTCAAAAACAGAATCTAATGGAACACCTATGAAGATGCTTATTGCACAAGAGATGTCTAAAGAAATTGACTCTAGGCACGGTCCACCTAGTTTGATCGCAAAATTAATGGGGCTTGATACCATTCCAGATCGAGAACCTTGCTCAGCAATGCAAAAGAGCCGCTTAGGTCATAAAAGATGTCACTCAGAGATACCTGCGAGTAACTGGGAGCAACAGAATGGTCTCTTTCACTATGTAGAGCCAAATGATTACATTGATCTTTATGAAATATGGAAGCAGTCACAGAAATCTACGCCAAAGGGAAGACGTGACGAGACTGCTAAGCAAAAAAAGATGGCGTTTGTTCGCCAGAAATTCATTGAAGCAAAGCGACTGTCTATGGATGAGAAGCTTCGGCAGTCTAAGCAATTCCAGGATGCTCTGGAAGTGTTGAATTCCAATAAGGAGTTGTTTATTAGGTGTCTGCAAGAGCCAAACTCTGTCTTTTCTCAACAACTCTACAATCTGCAGTCAATTTCTCGTCTTCCGGAGACTAAGCGCATCACTGTTCTTAAGCCTTCAACTATTATAGACGGTAACCACCTTGCTGGAGCTGGGAATAGAGATGGTAAACAACCGAAACCGAATGTCTTTGCCCAGATCAATGGCTTTGAAGAAGGTGGAAAATCTCCTCGTGGAAACTGTTGGAACAATGAAAATCCATCTCAACCAACTCGAATAGTAGTCCTGAAACCAAATATGGGTCAAGTTCATCAAGATGCTGCTGTCAGCTCCCAACAATCACATTTTGCAAGGATGCTCGGTGAAGGCTTTGCCGGGAATGTCCAGGACAATGAGAATCTGGACTCTTGTGTAGCTGCAAAGGCAATTACACAGCAAATCCGTGAAAAGATTGGAAGGCAGCACAGAGCTGAAACAATGATTTCTTCTGCATGTTCCAATGGCTATGTGGCAGATGAAAGTTCATTCAATAAATCAGACTGTGAGTTTCCAGGTGGTAATCTCAGTGATTCGGAAGTCATGTCACCTGTATCTAGGCACTCCTGGGATTATGTCAACAGACTTGGGAGCCCATACTCGTCTTCTTCATATAGTAGGGCGTCTTATTCTCCTGAATCTTCTGTTTGCAGAGAAGCAAAGAAACGTCTCTCGGAAAGATGGGCAATGATGGCATCTAATGCAAGTTTTCAAGATCAAAGGCTGGTTCGGAAAAACTCCAGCACATTGGGTGAGATGCTCGCTCTATCCGAGACAAAGAAGACTGAATTGCCAGAAAAGTGCAGTTCTAGTGAGGAACTCAAGGATTTGAAGTCACTCTTCGTTAATGAACCAAAACCAGATGATCATCATCCGTGCAAGTCGCCACATAAACTTGATCGGTCGAAATCTGTTCCTGTATCTTCCACTCCATTTGCAACGAAGCTGGATGCCCACAGCCCTGTTTCCGACGAGGACAAACAAGGTCTTGATAAGGAGTCGGCGGCGGCGAAAAGTGTTAAATCATCATTCAGGGAAAGGGTTTCAAGTTTGTTTTTTTCCAAGAACAAAAAAAACAGTAAAGACAAAACTCTGGTGGGAGTTTCAAGTGATAGAACTGGAAGTCATTTTGACCGAGAGCTTGATCCTGCATCATCTGGTAATCCAGGGTCATCAAGTACCGCATCTTCCTCAGAACTAATTTCAATACCGGGCATGATATCTTCTGAGGTAATTTCATTACATCTGTCAATTTTTAGTGTGGATAAGACATTTGAATCCTATTTACAAAGTCATTTATGCTGTTCTAAATTCAAAGCCAGAGGAGCATATAGTGGTGTTTTGATTTTGCAGGCAAGATTATCCGTGCCAGGGTCTATTACATCCGTAAACCCTTGTAAGAACCATGACCAGCCAAGTCCGATTTCTGTCTTGGATCCACACTTTGAATATAATGAGCATACAGCAAAATTTTTGCCCGGTTATCTCAAGCCCGAACGACATGGTACCAGTTTCCTCAAATTTAGCTGCCACGTTATTTTTACCCCCTCATACAATGCATGCTTGAACAGTTATTGACAATGTTCGACCTCATTTCAGGATCTGAGTTGTCCCTGAACTCTGTTGGCTCCAACTTGATAGACAAATCACCTCCAATAGGGTCCATTGCCCGCACGTTGTCGTGGAATGATTCTTGCGTAGAGACTGGCTCGCTACACTTACACCGCGTAAAGGACTCATACCCCCTCCAAGGAAGGGGTGAAGACCAAGAAGAATGGTCGTTCTTTTTGAAGACATTATTATCCGTGGCTGGTCTCCACGGTGAGTTGCAACCGAGCTCGGTCTTAGCCAGATGGCACTCACCTGAAAGCCCATTAGACCCGTCGCTTAGAGACAAGTACATAGACTTAAACGAGAAGGGTACATTACATGAGGCGAAAAGAAGGCAGAAGCGTTCGCTGCAGAAGCTCGTATTCGACTGCGTGAATGAAGCATTGATCGACATTACAGGTCATGCATTAGGCTCGGGCCATAATCGGGCCATCCCATGCATCCAACCCACAGATGATGATGATGATGATGATGATGATGCACCTTCCACCACAGTGTTCGACGAGGTGTGGACCTGGATCAACGCGTTTTTCGGCGGTGAGATTAGGTGCGTCTGGGATGAATGTGGGGAGGAGAGCAGCCTGGTGGTGGAGAGTGTGGTTAGAAAGGAAGTAGTTGGCAATGGATGGAATGACAAGTTGAGATTAGAGATGGATTCTGTGGGCATGGAAATAGAGCGGGAGTTGTTGCAACGGCTTGTGGAGGAGGCAGTGGTTGAATTGGCAGGTAGAACATGATTGTTATTATATCTTTTTGAGATGAAGCCAAAGTTATCTGGAGGACTTGCTCGGTCGAACTCTGGACACTTGCAACGAGTGTCCGACAGGGAGAGCATGATATTTTAAACTTTGTTCTGTTACCCCCCAAGTAAATCCTCCAATCTTCGTTTTTGGTGTATTTTTGCATGCCATTACATTATTACATGGGGGGGATCTCATTTTGTATATTGTTTGCATGGCAGCATTGCTCATTGCTCATTGCTCTTTTACTCGGCTCTAAATTCCCCTGTTTCATTACTCATTACTGTGCATGGTGCCGAAAATGTGGTGCAAAGAAATCAGGGTGGTTGTAAGCCGTGCGAACTTTTCCAGTGCCGGACGCAAGGTACCGGACTACGTGCCTGGCGAACTTTTCCAGTGCCGGACGTGAGTTTTTGCTCGATTTCCGCAACTTTTCTGGTTGTTTGATTTGGTCTGTCACCTAATCCGGTACCTTCGTCCGGCACAGGAAAAGTTTGCCTGAGCCGCGCCCACATGAAATGAAAATTAATGCATGCTGATGTTGGCTTGTGCTGATTTTCAACGTCACGATTCTGATACATTGTCTTCCTCATTAATTGTTTGCCCCCACACCCAAACGCCAACTACATGGACCAGGAATTCCATTCAATAACATGTACATTATTGATACGGTGTGAGGCGGGGCCCCGGGGGATGAGCCCTTGTGGACAAATGTTTGTAGTAAATGTGTCCCCGTTCGAGAATTAGGTCGTTTAGGTGTCGCTTAAGTGCTAGTTTATTGCTTTTCGCCTTGTCCGAATTATTGCTTAGGCCACTTGAAAGCCAGTTTAGGCGGGCGACTAGGCCACTTAGACGCTGAACGGGCCCTGACCGCTCAGGGTCCGCCTAGCGCTTTCTTGAACACTGGTCTAACAATGAGGTACGTATAGTGTTTGAGATAGCGCTGGACGTTCCTCAAGTGGTCAGGGCGTCCAGTGCCTAGACACCCTCGATGCTCACTTAGGCACTTTTAAGCGGATGCTTACGCAGCATTCGGGCAGGGTAGAGGTGACCGCTCAGGGCCTAGGCAGTGCCTAGACGGGCTAGGCAACTACTTTCTCGAACACAGGGTAAATATAGCAAATTTTACTATCAGAGTTATATAAGTAGAACTCAAGTCGAATAATACCTTAGAATCACACCGATATTGGAATGTATGATGCTAGAACTAAAATTTTTTGATCAGAAAAATTCTGGTCCCATTAAAATATTAATTAATTTATTTTAATAATCTTATAATGTTTAGTGTTTAGAATTTATAAGATTTAGATTAATTTTTTGTCGTCGATGTCGTCGAAATATTAATTATTATTTTTAATAGATTCTTTAGGATTGAAATTTTCACTGTCGTAATATTAATTATTATTTTTAAATAAAATTTAACATCTAGAATTTATAGAATTTTGGCTTTTAGTTTTTCGACGACGAGCCATCGTAATATTGATTAGTATTTTTAATAGGGCTTAATATTTATAACTTAGAAATTTAGTTTAGGGTTTAGTATTTAGAATTTAAGTTTTTCGATGGTAAATTCGTCGTAATATTGATTACTGGATATATTCTCAGTTGCTCAATGTTATTGTGATCAATAATGAGTTATTGTGCTCAATTCTAATATGATACATTGACCTGACAATCTGACGGTTCATATAAAATTGGTCATTTAAGTCATTTTAACTGACTCATCTAATCTCAGTAATCAGATTATCCAATCAATGACATAGATTAGAATTGAGCACAGTAACTCATTATTAAGCACACTAACATTTAACACCTAAGAATTTATCTTGATTACCATTTTAGAGTTTAGCATTTATTATTGATAACGTTTAGAGTTTAGGTTTTTGTTTAGGGTTTTATTTTTTTGGTGTCGAAATTAGTGTAATATTAATTATTATTTTTATTGTTGTTTAATATTTAGTGTTTATTCGATTTAGAATTTTGTAAGAATTCAGTAAAAATATAAAATAAAAAATAAAAAATAGTATTTACACTCAAAACCCTAAACCCTATATGTGTAATTATAGTATTCCCCTTATAATTACACGCTTGGATGATTAAATAATAAAGTCTCTCAATAGGATTATGCAATGGCTGAACCATACTCATATTTGGATTCAAGCTAAATTTTTTTGTTAGGACAGACCAAATTCGAACCAAACTAAATTCTTTTAGTTTTTCGACGACGAGCTGCCATAATATTGATTAGTATTTTTAATAGGGCTTAATATTTAGGACTTAGAAATTTAGTTTAGGGTTTAGTATTTAAGATTTAAGTTTTTTGGTTGTAAATTCGTCGTAATATTAATTACTGGAGATATTCTCGGATGCTCAATGTTATTGTGCTCAATTTTAATCTGATATATAGACCTGACAATCTGACGGTTCATATTAAATTGGTAATTTAAGTCATTTTAATTGACTCGTCTAATCTCAGTAATCAGATTATCCAATCAATGACACAGATTAGAATTGAGCACAGTAACTCATTATTAAGCACACTAACATTTAACACCTGAGAATTTATCTTGATTACTATTTTTAATAGAGTTTAGCATTTATTGTTGATAACGTTTAGAGTTTAGGTTTTTGTTTAGGGTTTAATGTTTAGGGTTTAATGTTTAGGGTTTAAGGTTTTTGGCGTCGAAATCACTGTAATATTAATTATTATTTTATTGTTGTTTAATATTTAGTGTTTATTCGGTTTAGAATTTTGTAAGAAAAACGTGTTCAATTAAAAAATAAAATCATATAAAATAAAAATAATAAAAAATAGTATTTACACTCAAAACCCTAAACCCTGTATGCGGACACGCGAAAACCCCACACATCAATGACATTGATTCCCCTTATAATTACACGCTTGGATGAATAAAGAATAAAGTCTCTCAATAGGATTATGCAATAGCAGAACCACACTCATATTTGGATCCTGGCTAAATTTTTTTTTGTTAGGACGAACCTAATTCAAACCAAACTAAATTCTTTTAGTTTTTCGACGGCGAGCCACCATTTATGATAGGGGGATGCTAGGGGACCAGAATTTTCGGACCAGAAAATTCTGGTCCCCTAAATAAATATATTTTTATAATATTA
>JAOYMZ010075421.1:0-11857 GCA_025802335.1 Pinguicula primuliflora | reverse complement strand
GAAGAGTGAGATTTATCACAACTCATTTTTGATGGCTAAATAAAAAATAAGACCGTTATAGACTTCTAGTGTTGAAAGTGTAAGAGTTCAAATTTTTACCTCTGTTGTAGAAGGCGGTTGTCTTGGCCGCTTATGCGCCGCCTAGGCACTAGAATGTCATCCGCCGTCTTACCCGGATTTCCGCTTAGACCTCTTATAAGCCCGCTTAGATTGGACACCTAGATTGCCTAAGCGCTGAGTAGCTCCCGACCGCCTATGGTCCGCTTAATGCTTTCTCGAGCACTGATTTTTACTATTGCCCTTGTTCTTCAAAAATTGCTAATTAAATAATTTAGTGCATTTAATTTCGGGAGCGAATAAGAAATAAAGCTAATCTATCTTACCTGCTAATTTTAAAAAAATTCAACTCTGATAAGACAATAGTAAAAATTTGCCGAAATAGTTTCATAATTGCTCATAGTTTTAAGTTTGGGCACTTTCACCCCATAAACATCAGAAATCCTATAAATATAGTTTTGAGACCAGATTCTACGGTCAACACATTCCTGCACAATTTATTCATCTATGGATAGTTGTCTAATCTGACGGTCCTTATTTATTGAATAATGCTACGAGTACCTTCTTTTTGGACCCCATTTTTAAATTTCATGATGGGGCAAACATCACAATCACTCAATAAAAAAAATCCACACATAAAAAGTATGGTTGTGATATTTGACACATCATGGGATTTAAAAATGGGGTTCAAAAAGATGGTACACGTAGCATTACTCTTATTCATTTCTGTCCTTTACATAGAAATAACCTTGTTCCCTCGATCGCTATTTTCATTGTCCCTTCCAAACATCCCCAAACATCCCCAATCTTCCAATCTCTGTCTCCTCTATTCTTCCGCTACCAATTTGGAACTCCCATTGATGCCAAGTGAAAACCCGTTCCCGTCGTCATAGAGTTTCCTTGGAAGAAGAAGAAGCCCAAGCCGTACACGTGTTGCAATCACAGTTGGACCATCTCGGACTTGGAACCTTCTACTCCCAATGATCCATTCCTGCAACATTTCGACAATGGTGGGATTCACGGTGTACGTCGGCCGTGCATGGCAGCTATTGATTGTCTTCGGCGAACCTACAACAGTGGATTTCGAGATCTCCGACAGAAGCTATGGTCGAGTGAAGAGCGTGTCGGAGATTCCCACATAGTAGATTGGTGACGACAAACTGTTGTTTGATTACTACTCACCAACACCAACACTCAACATCATTTCGACGACAGATGTTTGGTTAGGGATTCCAAACTTTCGCTGGGTTGGAAGATTGGGGGTGTTTGGAGGAGACAATGAAAATGTGATACATTGGACGAATGTGTTATTTCTATGTAAAAGAGGGGAATTCATTGTAGCCGTCGGATTGAATTTTCAATCTGACGACTACAATAAAAACTATCCATAGATGAATAAACTGTGCTGGAGTATGCTGACCATAGGATTTGGTCTCTTGTAGTTTTTAATAACAACAAAGTTAACCATACCATTAAACAGTATAAATTAAAATTTAGGACCGCATCTTAAACAATCTCAGTACGAGAATTTTGAAATTGGTCCTAAATTTTACTTTTCATATGTATTTTTATTTTTAGTTAATTTTTTAGCTTGGTGTACCAACTTTTATTTCAGTACACCAAGCACTATCGAAGATAAAAAAGTAACCTAGATTCGCAAGATTTTGGCAAGCAACCGAGATAACGCAAATACATTTCCTTTCTTCAGCTAGGACCGAAGTGCACATGGGGCTCCTGCATTCTGCAATTGAGTTCGGCAATTGTAAATTTTAATGTCCAACTTATTTCGAGCCAATCCGCTCAACATCTTGCATCATGTCCTCCCAAGAAACAACAATTGCATAACGTATATTAGCCATCAAAATTTTAGCAGTATATATTTAATGTTTTGTTTCAAGCACAAATCTTTTTAGCTTTGTACCTTGACTGGAAGTGTTTGCTAAGGAATTTGCATTCACCTCTGAGGAAGAGTAGCCCGCAATGTCCTTTGTGGAATCGGGCTAGCAGTTGGGGCAACACATGTAATTCTCATTCATTTTTCCAACTGCTTGATTTACTACTGATGGGATTTTAATCTTCATGAATATGAATGCTGCTCTTGTAGCTCCATTTGATAAGCTTGACGAGCTACTGAGGGGATAAAACTTTCCACATAAAAGTTATGATCTCTGTTGGAATATTCCTATTTCGCAATAGTTCTTACCATTCCATTCTTCTTGGAGGGAAAAATTATGAATATATACTCTGATCTGCTTCTAATCTACTCTCTGATTTGAGTATATGTAAAGAAAGATCTCCAAGGGCACCCCCGTCCATTTGCATAGCGCAGCAAACCTATTTTGTGATCTATCCCCACCTGGACCAGGTCAAGATTTCTGTGCATACACCTTTGGATCCCTACAGTACAGTATTGCTTTCAATCTGATGTCTTCCATACATTTCGTATTATAGGTGAAAGCTTCAATAAACTCGCCCAAGTGGTTGTGAATTACACCACAAATACTAACCAAATCCGATCCAGCCTCCACGTAGCAAGTTGTTTCAAATTTAACAGGTCCAATTTTTTGCACTTCACAAACTGGCTTTCTTTTCACTTTCGGTATAAATAGGCTCTGGAAGGTCTAGAGCTTGCAGGATTCCAAGCTCAGTAGACAGAATTCTGCTTTTTATGGCCGCCTTTGCTGTCAGATCTCTCAATAATCTCAGGAGAACTCAATCACCTACATTGGTTTTATAGATTCACCTTGGTGAAAAGATTTGCATAAGGAGGTGAGACTATATCATCGTAAGTTATTTTGTTGGAAGGTCAGGGGTTGGCAATGTAGGTGCTTTGCACCAAACTTTTCTCATTTATAAAATTTCTCTTTGAATTTAAAAAAAAGATTTGCATCTAGCAGTCCAAATGGACCAACATATACATATAGGAAGCGACTGTCTAAGGAGTCGAATAAACTTGCTTCCTTTCAAGCAGTGCCAGATACCGAAATGCATATTTACTGAAACAATTGAGAGTGGAATTTCACAACTTTTATCAAAGTATTCCCACACTCTGTGTTGTTTTTCCATATGCCACGCCGGCAGGCCCAAACAATGCCAAACGCCATTTTTGCGTCTGGGTTGTTTTTAACAAATTTTATTTAAAAATTGAGTTTTGGGTGGGAATCAAACCCACATCTCTCCTCTCCTCTATAACTTCACCATCTCCATCTACCAACTAAGCTAGCACGCATTTTTGTAATTCTTGTATCCATATTTAATATAACTATTACCCACTATATTTTTTGTGTTATTTTTGTTTATACTACGATGGCTTCCCCGCACGAAAAAAATTAAAATTATATTTCATAAACTCTAAATTCTAAATCTTATAAACCCTAAATTCTAAAAATTCTATTTTTTTTATTTTTTGAATTAACATTACAGCGGCGTAAAACCTTATTGATAAACTAAGTTTATATATGATTTGAGGTTCAATTATGTATCCATTTACCTGAGAATTAAAGCTCATATCTTTCATTATGCCTCGGTTTTGATATGAATATGTTCATGTGTTCTCTTGTAGGTACTCTTAACCAAGACAAATACTATATGACACTTAATTATATGACACTTAATACCATATGATACTTAAATATTTGGCGATCTCACATTTCAGCTAGAAGGGACCCATAGAAGTCATAACCCCATCGAATTCTATCATCATTTAATGAAGAGAGAAGACTTTGTCCTTTGAAACTTTTGGAGGGAAAACTTGGAGTAAAACTCTCAGTTAACACGGGGGCAAGGAGGCCTTTTCACGAGTGGACCTAGAACAAAAAGGATTCTCATCCCCATATTCACTACTATTCATCAACCTGGCGGCGGAAATTCAAGTTGGAGAATCAACTCACGAGCAGAACACTAGAACAGAGGAAGGCTTGCTTAGGCTGCACCATTTTGGCTTCTATGGCAGTTCCTTGCATTTCTTTTGTACCTCATGCTCTTAGCATGAGCTAAACCTTTGAACTTGAGGCTCGGTTGAGCCGATTTATGATGCTCTAGTTTGGTTTGTATGTACTAATGTATACACTTGTTTCATTATGCTAAGTGCTTGCTATTTTCACAAGATTTGGTTGTTTGGGACCGAATAACTTCATCTCATCTTGGTCATCTTCTCTGGGCCATAAGGATATGAGGAGATGAGACACAAGCAACACCTACATCATTGCCCTTGGGGTGATACCCATAGTATGAGGTGCCATATCCAAAGGATAGATCATATTGAGAGTTTGGTTTGTGTGATGGCACTTACCTTGTTCTCTATCACCTTACGTAGTGAGGTCGTAAGGCAAAATTCTCCTAGTGGTAGAAGACTAGCTTGTAGCTTAGACACAGTGCAAGTTATACATGAATTTCGTGGGTATAAAGAGCAAGTGAAGCATTTAGTATATGACTCCTCGTTTAAGCATCATAATGAAGCAATAGACCTTGCCTTAAGTTGTCTCTTTACCTTGTAAAATCCCCTGCAGTTTGGTTGAGTGTAGCGACAATATTGAACCTCAAGATCACTTGTTTACTGTTTTTAAGTAGTTTCATTAAGTTCTAGTTGTTAGTTTAGTTTAAATACCCCTCAAAGATTCTCGGTTGGTTTGTGATAAATTAGAGAGTGAGGAATGTCTTGAAACTACTTCTTTGGGAGAATGACCCTTGCTCACGCTTGCTACTACTTGTGACCGTATATACTTTGCATGCTAACAAGTTTTTGGCGCCATTGCCGGGGAGTAGTGTCCCAGCACATGGTCATAGTTCCTAGTTTCATTGCATTGTTAACTGTATTTTGTTGTCTTTTTCTTACTGTTTTGTTCTGTTTTGGCTCACCTGTTGTGTCCAGGCTTTCAGGTAGTTTATGTTATCTGCTCGAGTGAATCCCAACTCCTAAGAGAAAAGAGCAAGTAGAGTACAAAGAACTGCAAGAAGAGCTCAAGAGAGTGATCCCACCTTGCAAGCAGAACTTGTTGCATTGAAGTTAATTTTCAGGGACCAGAAGCTGAAGTTCAGCAAGCTTTCGAAAATCCTGAACCTATGGCAGACATTTCCATTGTCCCTCATGCCAATAACAGGCCTATGGAGGCCTTTGCCATGCAAGAAGCTACAGTTTTAGCTCCTTCTATCCGAAAACCAGTGATTATAGCTCACAATTTTGAGCTTAAGCCATCCACCATCAAACCAATGCAAACTTATTCTACTTTTGGAGGGGTTGAGCCCAGTAGTCTTTGCAGCCATCTTGATGCATTTTGGAGGTGTGTGACACCATAAAATTAATGGGGTTGATCAAGAGGCCATTCGTCTAAGATTGTTCCCCTTCTCTTTTAAAGATAGGACAAGAGACTGGTTGCACAATTTACCTTCAGATTCTATTCACATATGGGAGGAGTTACAAAAAGCACTTCTCAATCACTTCTTTTCTACCTAAAGAACAGCAAGGATCATGAGTGAGATCCAAACTTTCAGTTAAAGACCATCAGAAACCATGTATGAAGTGTGTGAACGTTTCAAGGGTCTATTAAGAAGTTGCCCTAACCATGGTTTGGGAGCTTGGAGACAAATTCAATCCCTTTATTTTGGATTGAACCATGATACTAGAAGAGATGTAGATGCAGCAGCTAATGGTGCCTTCATGTGAAAATCTTACAATGAGGCTTCACTCTATTGGAAGCATTATCTGAAAATTGTTACAAATGGCCAGTGGAAAGATTATCTCAAAGTGGAATGGAGCTAGTAATGAATGTTTCTTAAAATAACAACACAGCAACCGCATTGCAAACCTTGACAGCACATGTAGCCTAGTGGAGTCCTGCTGCAAGAAATCAACAACAACAATTTCTTCCTCAGCAACAGCAGTATCCCTCCCAAGCCAGTATGATTCAACAACCCTCATGTCATCAGTATGGAGGAGCTCACATGCAAGTAACTGTCAGGAAAATTCCCAAATTGATGTTGAACAGCTCAATTACAACCAGCAGCAGAGGTGGCAACAAGAAGGCAACCAGAATAATTTTAGGAGAAATGATGCACCTGACCTATCATAGAGTAACCCCCAGGGTGCTCTAAATGCTCACCTCCTGCAGCCTTCAGCACCCAAGCCTCATTATTAGTAAACTATTGAAACTTCTAAGAGTCAAGAAACTAATCAGTTAGCTAGCTTGAAAGAAATGCAGCGTGCAAACTCAGAGATGATCAAGCAATTGACACAACAAAATTTGAATCTCTCCTCAAAAATTGAATTCAGTTTTCAAAGTCAGCAAACCACTATTCAGAGCCAGCAGGTGACATTAAAGAACCTTGAAAATACGTTTGGACAGCCTGTAAGTCAGTTGCAAGAAAGGCAGAAAGGAGTTTTTCCCAGTTTCACCGAGAACAACCCAAGGTAGAGTTGTCAAGCCATTGTTCCGAGATTAGGAAAAGAATTAGAGATACCACATCCACCTTCTGTGGTAATTCCAGTGAATGATCAGGAAAAAAAAACAGAACTGATAAAGCTATGGACAGAGAAGTCATCTGTAGGGATTTCTAGACGATTAAAACAGTGAAATTCGAAAATTTCATCACCATAAATCATCAAATGATCGTCTTCATTACTAATTGTGTAAACATATAATAATTTCACACATACTTGTGTATAAAAAGAAACTTTAAGTTTGAGTTCTTACCTCAAAATAACCTTATACTTCAAGATTCACCTTGAGCACAAAATAATAACTAGATGTAGATCTTGCTGGAGATCATCTAACTTGTTCTCTTTCACAAATCTCATGAAATTGCTTCTTTCCACTTTCACTTTTTCTCACAAGATAAAGAAGTTCTTTTTATCCAACCCACGTTCATAAGGTTGCCATCCTTATTAAGGAATGAATACACAATTATACTTATGACAAGACATGTATTTTTACACTTTACACATGTCATGCAATTAAGCCTTCTTTATCCTTTCCTTTTTATGGACTTTGGTTATTAAAACAACCATAATGGATCTATGAAATATGTCAAGCCAATTACTAATCAAGCTCATAGTCCATGAATCAATTTCAAATGAGAAAAATTCCAATTGATGTACGAAAGAGTTAGAATTTTATAACTAAATGTTACAACATGTAACATTTTAGTTTGTCATCTTATCTCATGTGTTTAATTTCTTCATCATAAGAAATTACACACGCCTTGCAAGAAGTATATAAAATCTGTAATCTTATTTCTCGTTCAGTCGGTGAGACCTGTATCAAGGATTTGTATTGGATTGATAATGACGTTTTACAACCATAAACTATAAACGGTGCTCTAGCTGCACATTATAGTTACCCAACCAATACAAATGTGATGTAACCATTTTACAAAACACAATCTTGTAGTAATATTATGATTAATATTACTTGTGTCCATTCTGTCTCATGATGTTATGAATAGCATGCAAAGTAGGGCTGTGTCATCTTTGCATTGCATTCATTTCTTGTTTTCCTTTGAGTAAATTGTAAATATATAGTTGGTATCACCTCAATTATATTGCATTCATTCACAATTCTACTCTACCAAGGGGCCAGTAACATCATTACTCATTACCAATGAGGGACAATGATATTATTGACCTATACTATTTTCAGCATAATCTGTATATAAAGAACTACTACCTTTATCATTACTTAAAATGAAGCAACTTTAAGTAGTGATTACATTATACACTCATCATGTGAAAAGATATAGTCTCATATCTTAGAATTCATAGATACGGTGAAAGCATTAATGACACGAACACAATCCATGTAATACTTTCACCTGTTAGGTCATGTTCAATATATGAATCCACTCATACACTCGTGTCTTAAATGATATTCCTTTATCAATATTTGTAGAACTACAACGTACTTTAACCAACACGACAATCTTTCACGTTATACTAGTGTTCCATGCTACTTACCACGATTGTGAACCCTTTAGAGTTTCATGTTAGTTATTATATAGAGTTCTACGATTCAAGACCAAGAGCATCTTCTTGAACATTTCTATAAACATTAAACTCATGGAACAAAATGATATATAACAAATATATACATTCAATTCATAAACATAACATAAAAGTAATCAACAAAAGATCACTTTTAGAACACAAAACTGACATCATCACCTAGGCAAAGAAAAGAGAAAAGGTGGGAATAAGATGAACTCACCGCAGAGAAAGTGTTGAGAGCACCATATCCTGGAAGGGTGATCAAGCCATTGCTTGAACATCAATATAAGAAATTCATGGAAGTGTTTATGAAGCTTGAGATCAATATTCTCTTCGCTGAAGCACTCGAGAAGATGCCCATATAAACCAAATTCATGAAAGATATCGTCACACACAAGAGGAAAGTTGAAGATGGGAGCACCATTCCTCTCACAGCCGAATGCTGAGCCATTATCAACAAGCAAATACCTCCCAAGTTGTCTGATCCAGGGAGTTTTACTATCCCTTTCTCCATAGGAGATTATTTATTTGATAGAGCTCCATGTGATTTAGGTGCAAGTATTAACTTGATGTCTTACTCTATTTTGCAGAGACTGAGATTTGCTAAGCCAACACGTACTAATATTACACTTCAAATGGCTGATAAATCTCTCAAGAGGCTGGGGGAGTGGTGGAAGATGTCTTGGTGAAGGTTGACAATTTTTATTTCCCAGTAGACTTCGTTATTTTGGACATGGCTGAAGATCATGGAGTCCCTATTATCTTGGGAAGACCTTTCTTGAGGACTGGCAATGCCATCATAGATATGAATAAATGTGAGCTCAAGCTTAGAATTGAGGATGAAGAAGTGTGTTACAATGTTTATCCTGCCATGAGAATGCATTCAGATCATGGTCATGAAGCTGAGCAATGTCATCTGATTGAGGTAAATCTGGAGGATTTGTCCAATGATTTGGGATGTATGAAAGATGCATTGGAAATCTGTTTGACTAAGGAGAAGGAAAAGTTGCTGCAAGAACCTGTGGTGACTATGTACATGAGCTGTTTGAATAAAAATCAGACTAGAGGTCCTAGAATACTTGAATTATTGGGGGAGAGACTTCCACAGCAGTATAGCTTTCTCATATCTCCCCTTGATCTTGAATTAAAGCCCCGGCCTGCTCACTTAAAATATGCTTTTCTAGGAAATGGGATGGAGTTACCAGTTCTGATCAGCAGTGACCTCAATGAGGCTGAAGAAGCAGCTTTGGTTTCTGTCTTAAAATAGCACAGAGGAGTACTAGGGTGGACACTTGCTGACATAAAGGGAATTTTTCCATCTATATGCATGCATAAAATTCTGATGGAAGATTATTACAAGCCAGTGGTGGCAACACAAAGAAGATTGAACCCGAGCACGAAAGAAGTGGTTCGCAAGGAGATATTAAAATGGAGAGGATTGAAGAGCTCATAGCTATGAGTCCAGTCACAGGCTGAAGGGTGTGTATGGACTACAGAGAGCTTAATAAGGCCACGAGGAAAGATCATTACTCTCTCCCCTTCATTGAACGGATGGTAGACTGACTTTCTGGCCATTCTTACTACAGTTATCTTGATGGTTATAGTGGTTATAACCAAATCATGGTGGATCCTAAGGATCAGGAGAAAATAAGGTTTGCTTGCCTTTTTCTCCAAATTAGCTCAAATAATCATCATTTAGAGCATGAAAAGATATAACATAACATGTAAAATAAACTCCAAATGGGGTCTTATCACCCCTCCACACTTTAACGATGCTTGTCCTCAAGCATCAACTAGACATAATCAACCAGAGATGAAATTTGTTAAGCATATATGCATGAATAAGATGAGATAGTGAAAACATCATGCATTGTGTAGATGAGTCTGATTTGAAGTAAGGTATCAATATGCACCTAAATGGATCAAATGAGCAGTAGGTTATCAATGCTAAATAAGAGGGAGATCAAATGGATAAATACAATGAGGAGAACAAATGTAAGGGAGGTAAATGCATCACCACATATCATGTGATTTATGCTTCCCTAGCAGCTTCTAGTGTAGCCCTTCTAGCTTATGTTTTGTTTTCTCTAATAATGCATTGAACCCTTATCTGTCTAACCTCTAATCCTAGTGCACAAGTTTTCGTAACAATCTCAAGTTGAGCCTCAACTCCATCACACTCATTATTTTAAGGATAGTGTATAAGTTAAAGGTACTCTTGATGAAGTTGGAATAGAATAAGTGGGTGTTTGCAAACTCTGTAGAAAAGCAGCTTTTAGCTTTTGCCGGTTGAAAAGTCAGTTTGAAGTGTTTGCAATTTTTTGCTTTTGCCATTTGACTTTTGGCTTTTGCGGTGGAAAAGTAAAAAAAAGCCAAAAAGTCAGAAGCATCTCAGGGGTTGCTTTTGGAGTGATTTTGGCGCTGATATTTTTGTAAATATTTAAAGTATTAAATTTATGACATTTTTACCCTCTTAAACAATTCAATATTCCCAAACTGACGGATATTTTTGTCATTTGTTAAATTTATGGTACAAAAGTAACTTTTAAATTAATAATATGTAAACAATGTATTTTGACTTTTGTTGTAGACAAGCATATTTTGCAAACACTTTTCAATTTTTTAATGAGAATTTATTTTTCCAGAAGACCTTCTGAAAAGCTACTTCTGCATAAGTACGAGAACTTGCAAACACCCCCTTAGTAAGCTTATCAACTTGTCTAATACTCAAACTGATATTGCTTATGTTGTGGTGTGGCTACTCAATTGATGAATACCAAGATGACCTTGACCTAGTGGTGTGAGTGTGGGTGGTTGTGTGAGGTCAAAGGTTCAAATCTTGGTACCACCAAAAAATTTTTTTTTAAAAAAAATCAATTGATAAATGTTTCACAAAAAGATCACATTTCATGATGTTGATATACCTGATAGGACATTATAATGAATGGATATTTGAACTTAAAGCCTATACAGATGTTATTGTTTAAGAAATCTGATGGTAGAATAAGTTGATGGATGAATTTGGTTTCAAACTAGTTCAAATAATGCCATTGCGACGTGATGATAAGGTTACCTCCAATGAGGCCGCCAGCCTCAACCCTAATGTGGCCGTCGGCTGCTATCCTGACCACACACACTGCTAGGGTTTGTTGGATTGGGTCAATCCAATTGTGGCCCATCTCCTGTTTCAGCACCGATTGGGCTCTAGCAGTTAAGAGAGTTGGGCTAACCCTAGCCTGAGTTGGCTCATCAAAAGAGGCCCAACTGCAGCTTTTTATTTTTGTTTCTGTGGTCGAGAGGCTAGAGAGCGTGCTCTGAATTTATTTTTATGTTTATTTTAATTTTAAATGAAGCAACTAACGTATCAAAAATAACAAGAAGCTAGAAGGTGACCTTTTGTCTCAAATCTCAATAGAAAAAATCAGTGTTCGAGAAAGTATTAGGCAGTTAGGGGCTGCCCAGCACCTAGGGGGACTGGCACTCGCCTAAGCGGACATATAAGTGACCTAAGCGAGAATTCGAATAATACGGAGGGCGACATCCAAAAAATAAGCTAGCACCTAAGCGTCAATCCCTTTCGTACAAAAAAAAAACTAAGCGGCCTAAACGTTGCCTTATCGAACGAGGAAAAAACAACTAGTAGACATAGCTACACATTATGGTATCCGGGATCCTTCTTCTTCCTTCTATACAAGGGCGGGCCCAACTCGGGGTCGATTTTAATATTTCTAAAGGCCAGCAAGGACCGATTTTAATATTTCTAAAGGCCAGCCCGGGAGTAAAAAAATTTGTAGCTCCGCCCTTAGCTTCTATAATGTTCTC
>JAOYMZ010075410.1:0-11857 GCA_025802335.1 Pinguicula primuliflora | reverse complement strand
TCATTGGTTTTTGTACAAAGTTGAGCTTCTGCATAACCATGAGTTGGATGTGGCTATATCCAAATTTCTCAGGTGCAATCGATATATCCCCATGAATATAAAAATGGCTCTTGAGTTAAATAATGCAGCAGGTATGAAATTTCAAAGACCATTAGTCCTTGTTCAATTTCAACAGGGGGTATTGAGAATCTCATGTGGATAGAAAGAGATGTAAGGAATCATTTGAATAAGGTAAAGAGAACAGAGCTACAACAGGGGGATGCCCAAGCAATGCTAGTTTACTTCAGAAAGATGCAAGTCGATAATTCTAAATTCTTTCATACATATGAGGTTGATGGTCAAAATAGGTTGAGAAGTGTGTTCTGGGCTGATGCAAGGTGCATTGCAGCTTGTAAAGAATTTGGAGATGTCATAAGTTTTCATACAACATACTTAGTTAACTCATATGATATGCCTTTTGCGCCTTTTGTTGGAGTTAATCATCATGGACAATCAACATTTCTTGGATATGATCTGATCATAAATGAAGACACCGAATCATTTCAGTGGATATTCAATGCTTTTCTTGATTGCATGGGTGTAACTCCTAATGCTATAACAACATATCAGGATAGAGCCTTGCAAAATGCAATTGCTGCAGTATTTCCAAATGCACGAGATCGTTGGTGCATATGGCATATCTTAAAGAAGGTGCCTGAAAAGTTAGGAGGATTCACAGATTACGAGCTATTCAAACCCAAACTCTTGAATGTAGTATGGGATTCATTGAATGTAAATGAATTTGAAGAAAGGCGGAATGATGTTATTAAGTCATACAACCTCAATGATAATGATTGGTTATCTGGTTTGTACACACAGAGATCTCGTTGGGTGCCCGCATTTCTAAAAGACACATTTTGGACAGGCATGTCGACAACTCACCAGAGTGAAAGTATTAATGCATTCTTTGATGGATTTGTTCATAAGAAAACCACTTTGAAAGAATTCGTTGCACAATACGGCAATGCCTTGTCCAGGAGGGTCCAACATGAAATAGACGAGGATGCTCATAATTTCAATAAATCATATACACTGGTGGAACGGCAATGCTTTGAGAAGCAATTTTTAGATGCATATACAAACAACAAATGCAATGAGTTTAGAGCTGAAGTCAAGGGTGGAATGGTATGTTATAGGACATTAGTGAGTGAAGAAGATGGAATTTTAGTATGGAAAGTAAGAGAAGATGTTGAGGTTGGAGACGGTGAACATAAATGGCTCAAAGATATGCAGTTTCACGTTAGATACAATCAAGATTCAAGAGAAACCAAATGTACTTGTAGGATGTTTGAGTTCAGGGGTATTTTATGTAGGCATATTATTCTAATATGGTCTGAATTGCGGCTTGACCATGTGCCTGATACTTACATCCTACAGCAGTGGAAAAAAAATATAGTCAGGAGACATACACAAGTGAAATTGCATTATGTGAGGAGGGAACGAAAACCCGAATGGCAACGGTATGATACAATGATAGAGCAATTGCATAAGATTGTCGAGAAAAGCATGGTGTTTGTTTATGATTATGATAAGGTGTTGTGTATATTTGAAGAAGCAAAACAGAAGTTTGGCATCTTGAGTGAGGAGAAAAACAATTCCTCAAAAAACACAAATGATGCACCTACTCATGTTGGTGATCCGGTAAAACCAACTCGAAAAGGAAGATAAGAAAAAGTAGAAGAAAATCAATTGGTGAGATTATTAAGAGGAAAGCACAAGGAAAAGTCATGGCAAGGGCAACAAGAGCGAAGACAAAAGCACAAATAAACACAACATTGGTATGTAAACATGCTTTAAATTCATGGTCTTACATGCTATTATGTTTAGCGTATTTACTATCTTGAAGGTTCAAAATACTACAAACTGCAATAAGGTGCTTCAAGAAACTCAAAATGTTGACTTATCCACCCAAGAAAGCGTCAACTTTACATCACAACAACATAACTCAAATCCTTTTCTTGATCTCAAATTACCAACAGTGAGTTTCTTTATCTTAAGTTATGTTGATCAAATTTGTTGGTTATTCATTAATGTTTGTATGTGTTTTATAATGTAGTGGTGGATTGGTGGAACCCAATGAAAGGACATCAGAAGCAGCCGTTGTTGGAATGCTTTTACCCTATGGATTTATATAGTGTTGCTGCTTGTTGGTTTTATACAGTATGTTGATCTGTAATGTTGCGTTTGATCTGCTGAAACAACAAAGGGATTGCAGTTTGATCTGTAATGTTGCATTTATTCTGTTTTGCAGATTGGTCAGTAATGTTGATGAAACTTCAAAGTTTTGTAATGTTGTGTTTTGCAAGGAAAGACGGTATTTCTGTTCATTGGTTGTAATCTTGTGTTGTGTAAACAGAAGCTTGTAATGTTGTCAGCAACAAAGCTTGTGTTGTGTAAACAGTTTTGATTATTCTGTTGTAATGCTTATTTTGTTTTTTATGCGCTTTTGTTATGCTATTTACGTTTTTATAAAAAAATAGTAAAAAGCCATATATATAATTTACAAAAAAACGGTGGGGTTGGCTTATGGCTGTGTTTAGCGTGGACTTATAAGTCACCTTATCAGTCAATTTTGTCTTATAAGTCAGTTTGACAAAATAAGTCTGTTACGTGAACGTCCACCTTCTGACTTATAAGGTGATTTATTTGAAAAGATATTTTTTCAGCCTGATTTAAAAATAAGGTGACTTATAAGTCTTTCATTCCAATTCTACCCGTGACTTTATATATCTACACGTCTTTAGCATGAGTATATTATTTTCATTGTTCTAAACTTTATTATTAATATTTAAAATAATAACTATATATTTAAATAATAAAATAGAATTATTAAAGTTAAAAACATTTTTGTTCTTTAATAATAATTGTGATATAAAATATGATTAAAAAATACAATAACAATATAAAATAATATTTTTTTATGTCATTTTACGCGAATCAGTCACCTTATCAGGTAAATGTGCGAAACAAGTCTAATGAAATAAGTCACCTCATCAGGCCACCTTATCAGTCACCAGTCACCTTATCAGTCACCAGTCACCTTATCAGTCATATTTGCTAAACACAGCCTAAGTCACAACAAAGGAGTGGGCTATCTGTCGTGGGAAAAAACAGAACTCATTTTAATTTTTTATCCCTCAATTTAATAGAGGCATTTTTATTTAGTTTTTGGTTCACCGGCTCACCCTACAATTTTTTTATGTATTGGGGAAGCAAAAACTGCCAAAAACAAATTACAACGTAAGTGAATGAAAAAACAGAGTAGTCTACATAGCAGAAAAACTGTAAGCTTGATGTCCTACCTTTTAAATATCTTGGTGTTCAAGTTGGGGCTAATCCTAGGCTACGAAGTACCTGGCAACCTGTTCTGAATGTAATGTCAAAGAGGCTACAAGGTTGGGAGAAACGATATGTATCATTGGGTTGGCAGAATAATCCTACTGAAATTGGTTCTAAGTACAATCCCTACCTATTACTTGTCCATATATAAAGCACCTAAAGGGGTTCTGAAGAAAATGGAAGCATTGATGAGGAAATTTCTCTGGGGTGAAGCTATGAACGGGACAAGAAAGATATCGTGGGCCAAATGGGACATACTATGCTATCCCATCAAAGTAGGAGGACTGGGAATTAAAGCCTTACAACAGTTCAATGATGCGTTGCTTGGTAAGTGGATCTTTAGGCTTCTAACTGAAAATGATAGTCACTGGACTAAAGTTATCCAGGCGATGTATGGGGTGGTCTCTTTGAACAGGAAGCCTAGATCACCGAGAGAATCTAGATGGTGGCAAGATCTAACTACCAATGTACTACAATGCTCCTGGTTCAAGTCATATGGAGTGAAAGAGATCGGGGACGACAATCTAACCTATTTCTAGGAGGACAAATGGCTCGGTAATGAGAGCTTTCAAACAAAATTTCCGAACCTATACCTAAATGCAGTAGACAAGAAGGCTCTAATCACTGAAAAGGGAAGATATGATCAAACCTGGCAGTGGCTCTGGTTATGGCATCGCCTCTGTACAGCGCAGGAACTTCTTTAATTAAGTGAACTGGAATGTCTGCTCGCCTTGGCTTCACCTCCTGCGCCGAGGCAAGATAAATGGATATGGTCGTCTCAAGCATACTCCACGGTGAACACATACAAAAATTGATGAATGTTGAATGGGAGAAGAAGGAAGCAAAAGAACTCACCGCTATTGTATGGAATCGCATCATACCCCTCAAGATTGCTGCGTTCTGCTAGAGATTGCTACAGAACAGAGTCCCCACATCAGACAATCTGGCGAAAAGAGGGCACACGACTGTAGCAATACAACGTTCAATTTGTACGATAGAGCATGTAACTGTGGAACACCTGTTCCTCACTTGCCCAGATATAACGCAATTGTGACATCTCCTAGTCCAATGGCTGGAACTTCCGAGCGATGTTGCTTCTGAGTTAGCAGTTATGGTGATGCAGTACAGGAATTGGCCGCATAAAACGAAAATTAAACAGGCTTGGAGTGTATTCTGGCAGCCGACAATTTGGGAAATATGGAAAATGAGGAACAAGGCCATCTTCCAGCAACAACTACCAAACATTTATGCGGCGATGGAGCAAGTAAAAGTAAGATCTTGGATAATTTTGAGAGCACATGGACTCCTTAGTTTGGTGTATGACTATGGTGCTTGGTGTAGAAATCCCATATCATGTATGTATAGCAACTAGCAAATGAGATAGCGGCTGTAAATATTGTACATACACACAGAAAGTAGTAATAAACGGTAGTGATACGTACACAAAAAATGGTTACATCAAATTTGGTGTAAGTTAAAAGTGTTAAAGAACAACTTTAGTATAAACTCATCATTGTCAACTAACGGCAGTTTCACATGGATGATTTTCGTTAACTTTTTTGCTGGTAACAATATTTGACGTATCAATCATTTTCCTAAAATCTTACTTATCCAAAAAAAAAAAAAAAAAGGGTGTAAGCAGAAACAAAACACAACAAAAAAAAATTACCAGGAGCTATTGATCACCCAGGGCGGGCTGATGAGATTGTAATCTGTCGCCTATCTTGATCGACATGGGAATGGACTGGATGGATTGGGAGGTCTCTAGTCCAGCACCTGAACTCGAAATCCGAAGTCGAAATCCGGCCATCGCATACCACGCTTGGGTAGACTATCAGCCTCCCCGTTCCAGTGCCGAGGTAAGTATCTGATAGCGAACCACTCCATCGCAACTCCCAATCGGCAGATTCGTTGAACTAGCGGGTTGTAGCTTCTTCCGGCCATGTCCGTAGTTTATCGAGTTCACAGCTTCTGTCGCGTCACAGACACATAACACACTGGTAATTTTAGACTAGTTGGTCCTTGCTTCAGCACTATATTCTCTCAATTGCAATAGAGAATCCTCACGGGACCCCCAGCCCAGTCCTCCCTGTATTACCCTCCCATCTCATGTACCCTTGAACCTCAGAGCAGAGACTCTCAGAAACACCAGAAAATGGCCAATTTGATATCGGAGGCCATCCCAAAGTTCACGGTGGAAGCCCTTAAGCTCGCCGCTAAGCAATCTGAACGCTGTCATGTCATCCCCGATACTCTGCGCCTAGCTATTGACAAGCACCTTAAAGGTAAAATTGAACAGAAGTACAATATCGATAAATCTTCAGAATTTTATTTGATTGATTTTTTTTCATTTTCATTTTTGATTGTTTTTGTCTTTCATTTCATCAACAATGTAATTGTCTGGTCAAAATGTAATTAGAGCAAGATATCATGCATATGAGGAGGAAAGTGTTGAGCTTGTCGCTATCGTTAAATGGAATTAAGCAAGCGAACGTACTCCTGCCCGGTTCAACATCGAAGGAATTGGTTGAACAGCCAATGAAGGCAATGGAACGCTCCCAAAGGTGGAAAGTAAAGTCTGCATATGGTGACATTGGTCTTAGATACCAAGAAGATCAGGCGATCGCATATGTAGCTTCACGTATGCCTGCTGTGTATTCTGCAATCTACCGTGTCCTCAATGATGTATAAAAGCGAGTCTACTTATCTGTATTGATATGGTTATGATCTCGTTGGTGCTGGTGTAGTTCTTCTATGCAATACCAGATCTATACGACCAGGATCTTTTCGATATGAACAATGCTACTTGTACTCTCAACTTTGACACACTTTCATGTACAAGTAGCATTATTCTGAAAATATTTGTATTTACAATTTCCTTGCATAAGCACGTATAGTACTGGTTTAACCATACACCATACTTTGCCTTGCTTTCTTCCCCCTACTAAACATTAGGTTTGTGTGAAAATCTGTTGATGCTTGAAAATTTCAATAATTGGTAGAATGTATTTGAATTGGTCAAGACTCAAGAGGGCTTGCATCTGCATTACTCCAGCATGGTGGTATTGTCTGTGGCGTGTTGTTTGTATTGATTTCAGTTTTATTTGCTTTATGCTTCTGTAAATGCTTGAGAGTTTCTTAGTTTGTTAAAAAATAGAATTGAATCCTCATAGTTCTACCATGATGATGAAACTAATTGTGTGGCTCAACTGAATTTACTAGGTAAGAAGAAGGGTGCCGGACTTTACTCCAGCCAAAGTGCTTGATTTTGGGGCAGGAACTAGTTCAACATTATGGTGATTATGTCGGTTCGTTTATGCTTATTCATGAAATATTTTGGAGCCATGTCCGCTGAATATTTTTGGGTTTATATTCAACTCTGTAGGGCAATGATGGAAGTGTGGCCTGGATCTTTGAAGCATATAAATTTGGTGGAGCCATCCCAATCAACGCAGACAGCCGGATTGAGTCTAGTTAAAGGTAGAGTCGTGTATGATACTCCTAGTCTTAGGTTGGATCTAGACGTACCTTTTTATACTTGCGTGAGTTTGTTTCACTTTACAGGGAAGTTCAAATATTTAAGATATGGCTTATTATGAACAAACTTGGTTTTTTCTTATTTCTTTGAATTTTACAATTTCAGTTTCTTTTTCAACAATCCTTACTTGGTTAATCAGAAAGTTATGTTGGTGACAATTTCTTGTCTTTACTTCTGGTTGAATATGTATTTGAAGGTCCCAAAACACCCCGTTACTCTAGCTGAATATAGTCTCTTGCTTGACTTCATTCGTACAACGTCAAAATCTTAGGATGCTAAGGTATACAATTGGATGCCGCTAGATCGATTTGTTTACTTTCCGTATTCATGAAAATGGTAGTACTTGTTTCATTAATGTCTTTAAGCCATTGCTTTCAATGTGTACAAAAAAAAAATTATACCAACACACATATAGTCATATACTATACAATAGAACTAGATTGAATTCGATCTAAAATCAGTTTATCGAATGCTATTCATGGAGGGATTCTGACAATGCACCTGGGGTGTCAAACACAGATCTGGGAGAATTGCCGGTGATTCAAAGCTATGAGAGCATTGAATCATTAACGAAGCTAGTAAACAAGTCAGACAGAAAACATAATCTGGTTATTGCTGTAAGTATCATTCGTGCTTGCCTCATGCATCTTGTTTTTTTATTATTCTTAATTGCAAGCTAATGAATTTAGCGCATATGTTTTTTTGTTGTTGTAATGTAAGCTGGACATTTTTTTCTCCTTTGATAGTAGCTTTAATGTGTAACAGATGTTATTTGCTCTCCGATGAAGTCATATGTGCTTGGAGAAATACCGTCAGTTAAGGACAGAATTAGTCTTGTGCGTCAGCTCTGGAATCTCACTGAAGACATATTGGTAAACTTTGAATTCAATTCTTTAGCTCTCCCCTGGTATAGTATTGGAATGTTCCTGCTGCACCTTCGATGTAACTTGATCGTGAGGTGTTCAACTTCAGCTTTTTCTTGTAATCAGTGGCTGATCCTGGGGGTCTAACTAGGGGTGCGCTTCACATAGGGGTGCGGATCCTAGGGTATCTCGGGTCTAACTAGGGGGTGCGGATGAGTGCAGGTCCACGTAAAAAAAAAAATTAGGGGGAGATCAAGTGTTATTCTATCCTTAGAAAACGAGGAGAAAAAAACTGTTTCACGAGCACAGGGGAGTCCGATACAATTCAAAACTTCTAAACAATTTTTTTTAACATTCTAGACTTATGGTTTGAATTTTGGAAATCTTTGTAGATGCTGCACTTTGGGAAATCTATAATGCAAATCTAGCCGAGCATGTCAGCTAAAGTCTATGAAAAAGAAAAATGTATGACACTGGATACGGTAAAATAGCTATCAACTGAAGAACGACATGTTTATGTGAGTTTCAATGGTTTTTTTTTGGAATGTTTCCATCCGATAATCACTTATAAGCATAGGAGTCCTGTTCTGTGATTCTCATAAGCATCAGCTCTAAGCCTCTTCTCTTCTTATGAGTCATTTATTATAGTAATATGAAGCTATACATTTTTCTAATCACTCATTTTCCTATCTGTTTCAGGTTTTGGTTGAACCTGGAACACCTCAAGGATCGAACATTATCTCTCAGATGAGATCACATATTTCATGGATGGAGAAGAGGGTAAGAACATGGCTCTCTTTTTGTATGATTATCTCTGTGTTGTTTAGCCACTAGCTAATGAGCTGCATCTGCCAGAGAAGCCGTAAATTGCAGAATGCTGCCGGTAAAACTTCTAAAGATGTGATGACTCTCGAAACTGGTGCATTTGTAGTTGCTCCTGTAAGTAATGTATTTACAGTTTCATTTTTTGGACTTTATGATTTTGGTTCAGCAATCATTTATATTTTGATGGTGCCCAAAAGATCGTAAAAATCATCGTTTTGTTGCAGTGCCCCCACGACGGACCTTGTCCGTTACAGAATACAAACAAGTACTGCCACATTGTGCAACGATTGGAGAGGACACCATCTCGGCGATTATACAAGGTTCTCTCAAGAAGCTCTTAATGGAGTACTCATGCATATATATAATCTTCTTTGAATAGTTAGTTTTGAATTCAAATCAGAGGCATTGCATGATTACAGACCAATTTCTTCTAGTCGGGTTGCCTTATTTTTTTTATAAATATATATTTTCATCATCATCATCTCTCTATATATATCCTTTGTTCGGCCTGTTCCTTATGTTTTCAGTTTATGCAGCGGTCAGAGGGCTCTTTACGTGGATTTGAAGATGAAATTTCTTTTTATGTGGCTTTCTGACGAGGAACAAGGCCGAGGTTAGTGTAAAAGGGATTTTTATGCTCAAGAATAGACATTCAACCAAAAGTTGCATGCTCGATGTGTTGTTTTTTAGTTGGATTTTGAGAAAGGTTCTGCTTTTTCTGAAAAATGGATGGGTAAATCAACTTGTTTATGGATCGTACTCTTTTTTCTGAAAATTGTACTCATGAAGCTGAGTATGTTTCAAAATGGTCATTGGTTTTTTCTTAATGACCCAATGGATATCAAGTCCTTTGGGCCTGACTAGTTCTAATAGGGGGTTCATACGCGGCGACCCCCGCTAACGAACCGGGCGAAACTCGGGCCAAAGCCTATGGTGGCCCAAACGAAATGGTCATTGGGTTATTATGCATAATGGGATACTTGATTTTTTTTATATGCATCTTGTCTTCAGCCTAATTCCTATTTTGATCATTGAAGTTCCCTCCTATTTAGTTTGTGTCCGTAACTTGTAGGAGTTAGTAATTCATTTGATCCAAGGATCAGCTCATTGACAGGATATGAAGTTGAAAATCCATCTCTAGTAATGTTATGCATGTTATATGTACCAAACCAGAGCCATTGGCGACTTAATGGCATGAAGTTTGAGACCTTGAAGGAGATACGTGCCCAAAGACTACCACAAGATTTGGCGATCGATGCAGGTGAGTGCCCTCACTTTAAAATTTGCGAACACTAAATTATTAATTAAGAATAATGCTACTTTTACTCTCAAAATAGACACACTTCATAAACCCCCTTATATAGCAACCATCACAACTATCACATTAAAAAATGATTGTAGTTGTGATGGTTGCCACATAAGGGCGTTTATGAAGTGTGTCTATTTTGAGGGTACATGTAGCATTGCTCCTAAATTAATCTATTTTCTAATTCCACCATTTGTTTAACCTTTGAAATGTAACTTATTTTCAGAGAGTCAATTTGAAAACACAGCAGCGATTTGCAGTGATGATTACGAATATGATGATGATGGTGATACCCCTTCAGATAGCGTGGAGTTATGTGATAATGATATTGTAGAGGGTGTAGAGGAGGAGAAAGTATTAGCTCCTCGAGCTGATCTCGGAAGTGGCTGGGGAAGAATCATCTATATGCCTTTAAGGAAGGGCAAAACGTATTGAGATGGATGCCTGCAGAGCTACCGATAGAGGGTAGAAAGGGCTCCTTTGACCGTGTTGTCATCACAATGAGTCCGGCATTGCATCATCAAGCTAGCTGGTCCGTATGGGGGGATTTGTGGCCACTCAGGAGTGGATAATCTTCAAACTATTACATGTAAGTCAGTGTCTGTTCGAGAAGGTAGCAGTCTTCTTCCGCCCTGCTCGAATGCCGTCTACGCATTCTCTTAGGATCGCCTAGGTGCTATGCGGGCACTAACCGCCCAGCGCTTTCTCGAACACTGGAGCTAATGTGGCCGAATCTGAATTCCATTTCCAAGTCCTCCAAATACTGGTTTGCAGTGCAATCATCATAGCATGGCACATTTGGCAGCTAAGAAAGTGTTAGCATGTTGTGATGTGTTTATTACCACAACTAACTATATAAGATGCTGAGGAGAAAGGCAGATGTTGTTCATAGCAAGATTGGCTTTGGATCACCAGCCCAGATGAGAGATGATACTTGTACATAATCATTTTGTACATAACCTGTACATAATATCGGTTTGTGTAGGTTTTTTCAAAATCGGATGTCGTTTCGTATAAGGGTAATTTTGTCATATCCAACAAAACGACATCTAACTTAAATAATTATTATACAAAACGATAATATGTACAGGTTATATACAAAATGTCTATCTACATGTAACATTTTTCAGCCCGAATTTATGTCCAAAAGGTTTTTACTTCACGGTTGTTTCTAGGTCACATTATCGTCTACTTTGTGTCAGTTTACAGAGTCAATACCAAGATTGATATGATTAACATACTATTTATATCTATGTTCTTCATCTGCAAGTCACATCTCTTGTATGCCTTTTTAAAGATTTCATGTACCAGAAACATGTAAACATGTTTGAGTAACTTGAAGCCACAATGCTTCCTCCAAATCATCACTTATCTCCAAGTCCCTCAGTTGTAATATCCTGTCCTGTCATTTTCTTCTTACATTTGAGTTTGATTGTACGAAAATCAGTGTTTGAGAAAGTGTTACGCGAATTCAAAACTGTCAGGAATCGGTCATCACCTAGATGGCCTAAGCGCCCGTCTAGACGGACTTATGAACGGCTTAAACGAGAATTCGAGCAAGGCAGAGGATGATATACAGTTGTCTAGGTAGTACCTAAGCGGCTAATTGGCCAAATAATAGCCCCAATAATTGATGAATGCTCGGAATGTGGATACTGAGTCGGATGTCTGGCACGAGGTGGTTTTCCGAACATGTCGGAGAGTGGGGAGAGGACAAAAAAACAGCTAAAAAGAAAGGGATGGTACCATGGCTCCCTTTTACCCATAAAGTTCACGTGCAAACTCGTACAAATGGAACCCAACTTTCATTGATGTTTAAACATCTGTCCGCAGCACAGTAAATGTCAAAACTCTATTGTTGGTTTGCTGAGCAGCCCCACAATTTTACTGTATGTATAGTCCCTTTTACACGGACATTATTGTCAAAGTGGGAATATCTACTCATTA
>JAOYMZ010075388.1:0-11857 GCA_025802335.1 Pinguicula primuliflora | reverse complement strand
GGAGGTAATAAAGAGTGACTTCACTGCTTTTATTTATGAATTCCACAGGCTTGGCAGACTATCCAAGGGCTTGAATGTCACAGTTATCACATTGTCTCCTAAGATCCAGAGTCCAACTTCATTGGAACATTATAGGCTGATCTCATTGGTTGAGAGTGCGTACAAGGTGTTGTCCAAGATTCTAGTAGTAAGAATGAGTAGAGTAATTGGGTCCGTGATATCCTCACATCAATCTGGTTTCATCAGAGGCCGCTAGATACTAGAGGGCACACTGATTGTGAATGAACTGATTCAATATTACAAGCAGAAGAAGAAGGGACTACTATTGTTCAAAGTGGATTTTTCGAAGGTTTTTGACTCTATGAACTGGTCCTACTTATTCTCAATGCTGTCAAAGATGGGCTTCAGTAATGTGTGGGTAAGTTGGATGAAGGAATGCGTATGTACAGCACATGCTACGGTAAAAATCCACGGAAGTTGTTCAGGATCCTTCAATATGAAACGCGGACTTAGACAGGGGGACCCCTTGAGTCCTATGCTGTTTTTTATCGCAGTGGAAGGCCTACACTTAGTATTGGAAAAAGCGGAAGCAGACAGACTTATAAGGGGTGCTAGATTGGGAAGTCTGGAAATCATGCACTTACAGTACGCAGACGACACATTGATATTCATGAAAGCTACTGCAGATTATGCGAGTAACATAAAACAAATTCGGCAAATCTTTCAATTACTATCAGGCTTGGTAGTTAACTTCTCAAAGAGCAAACTGTATGGGATTAACATCCAAGAACAGGCCTTGGCTTCCAGTGCTAGAGATCTTCGTTGCACGCAAGGATCATTACCATTTTCATACCTTGGACTACCACTAGGAGGAAACCCGAGAAGGATCAAATTCTGGGATCCACTTTTGGAGCACATGGAAAACAGACTTAACAGATGGGACTACAATTATTTATCCTTTGCAGGTCGTTCAACTATCATTAAATCTGTACTAACAAGCCTAACATTGTTTTTCCTATTTGTTTTTAAGGCTCCTAAGCAGGTACTGAAGAAAATGACGCAAATAATGAGTCAATTCCTATGGAGAAAAAAAGCATACCACTCGCATCCAATCCACTAGGTGAAATGGGAAGATCTTTGCCTCGAAATCAATCAGGGGGGGCTTCGGAGTGAAAGAGCTAAAAGTCATGAATGAAGCATTGCTATCCAAATGGTTATGGAGATGGAAAGAGGACGACGGAGGACTATGGCAGATGATCATCATTGAGAGATACTTTACAGAAGACGATCACTTAGCAGCTGCAAGACTCCTGACACTACCAGATCATGTCTCGACAGTTTGGGAAGATATATGGAAAATATCTACATCAGAAGATTGGATGGAGAAGGCTATAACGATTAAAGTCCAATCTGGAGACAACACTCTATTCTGGAGAATAAACTGGCAAGGAGATTGCACTCTAGCAGAAGCGTTTTCAGACCTCTACAAGCTGACTTCCTCAAAAAATGGACGATTACAAGAGTTCTACATAATGCAAGAAGGGCACATAAATTGGAATCTCCCGTTCAGGCGACATCTACAGACTTGGGAGGAGCTAAGACTTCAAGAACTGATACAATCAATCAGCACCTTCAAGCCACACCAAAACCAGCAACGTGATGTCAGAATCCGGGATCCAAGCAACACTGGTGGCTATACTGTGGCTTCTGGTTACAAACAAATCAAGAGACTTGCACTGAGCCAGGAAAATGTGAGTAAAAACCATCTAGACGAGGTGTGGGGAAAGATCACGCCACGAAGGATACAAGCTTTCTCGTGGAAGCTATTTGCAGGGAAGATTCAGACGATGGAAGCACTAGCACGCCAGGGGATAGCAATTGAGCAGAGTCACAAAACTTGCATCTGGTTTGGCCTGAACATACAAACAATCAGTCACCTCCTCTTCGTTCGTGAGCATGCTATGGAAATATGGGCAGGGATTTACAACTGGTTTGGAATACAGATGCTGACTCCAGCAGCAGAACCATACGCCCATTTCAAACAACATATGAAAGCACTCAAAGGTCCCTCAAGGAGAGAAATGTGGATGGCAATCTGGCAAGCCATGGTCTGGTTCTGCTGCAATAAACTCAATTAAATAAGTAATAGAGATTTAGTCATGTTATCTGATTTTGTATTTTTTAATGATGAATTGAGAGAATTCTTGTTTGACTGTTCTAAACATAGTGATATAGTAAAAAAAACAAGATGCAATTTTTGATGATGTTCTTTTAAATTTCGAAAATGCATTGTTTAATAGTGGAAAAACATGTTTAGATGAAGAAAAGATAGAATCTGATTTTTTATTCTTAATTGCTAATATGCATGATGATGTATGTGTTGAGAATGTGATTAAGAGCATCTCTTGTGATAGAAAAATTCCTCCCAAAGTTACCATTGAGGTGGAGCTTGATGAGGGTAGTTCAAATTTTGAACAAAATGTTACTCAAATTGTGTGTGAATTTGGACATAATTATGATAACAAATTCAGAATAGAAGTTGATGCTTTAAGGTCTAAATTGAAATGTGAATTTGAAGTTAAATGCTAGGAGTTAAACAAATTTCAGTTATATATATGTATAGAAATGGTGGAGTTTTGAATGCATGTGGGTGGGTGTGCTTATGTTGGTTGTTTAATTGAGTGTATGTGTTTACATGGATATTGAATGTGATATATGAAATACATGTAAGTAAATCCATTGATGACAAGTTGTGTTTTGTCAAGTTGTATTTGATTAGTGTTGTTAAAAACTTATACTTGTTAGGATATTAAAGAATGTTATTTGGAATATCATGTCTTCTATTAACTTTGTTTTGCAGGAATTTGGCCATGAACCCCAAAAAGGTTGGAGATTGTTGGGATTTTTGGGCTCATACCCAGTTCAAGTCGAGACCCATTTCATATAAGCCTATCTAAGGCCCGAAAAGAGAGTATTTCTACTTCTCTTATTTTTTATATCACACACACAATTACGTTCCGAGTTAAATAATATATGCTGAATGATGACTATCAGAGCAAATTTTTTTGGGCTGGAATATTGAAATTGAGCCCAATGCTTATTATTCTATTAATTGCCTACTGTGGGCCTTGGAAGCCCACAAGCCCATCACTATGGAATTGCCGATTGGATACTTCTAGGGCAAATATATATGCCATATCCAGCTATTGTCGCCTCACTTGGCCTGCGGGCATTTCTCTCTTAGGGAAAATTCTCTGCTCAGTTTACTCTCTGTTACTCTCTCTTATTATCTCTCATAGCGGTGGCTTACTCTCTTTTCTCACTTGAGATTTGACTCTCTACTTGAGATTTTTCTCTCACTCTCGGAAATCTACATACAAAAGCTCTTTAGATACTTTGACCTCTATTTTCCGGCAATCTATTAGTGACGGCCATGGTGTTTTTGGTCCACAGTGGCATGTCCCTCAGTTTTTTCGGCTCTGTTCTGACGGCCTCGGAGAAGAACTACATACTACTCGAGAAACTGGGCTTTAGTGCCAGATTTCTAGTTTTTATGTTTTTGCATTTCGTTATTATTGTTCTGATTTTCGAAGAATTGAACTGAGTTCTTGTTTCTATTGACAGATCCGGCAAGATCTATTTTCAACATCAAGCGTAATATCCACAATAGTCGAGTGATGATCCTCTTACTTTGATGCGGAGGACGATGAGGCTAGAACTTGCAATTGAGTTTGTAGAAATTTGGCAAACTTCTGTGCCATCTTAAGCGGAAGTTTTGGGAAAAATTTTCTTATGTTTTTCTTCATATTACATTTACAAATATATTGAGAAGAACGTAGTGACTCCACAATCCCGACAAATTAGGGAGTAATCCCTACGATTTAGGGATCACGAACTAAGTGAAGAATTTGCATTACTCCATTCCTTAACTAACAAATTTGCTCTCCCTAACCATCATATCATATAAGCTTATGGTTGATGCATTCATAGATAACTTAACTATATATGCACATATAAATTCTGAGCTACACCAATTTCGATCTACAGATAGAAAATTGCTTAGGGAAACAGATCGATGGTGTGAACGGACCAGTAAATTTTTTTACGCCACACTTTCGACTCCTTTTTTTAAAATTTAGCATGCACTGCCTTTTGGGAGGACGGTGGTACGTACCGGGCTTTGGAAGACCGGTAATAATTATCACCGGGTTACCCACCACACTTTGGAAGCCCGGTGGGTTATCCATTTTCTTTTTTTCATTTCACAGTGAAGCTATTGGACTGGGGCAAGGATGGCACGGCCACAGCTGCTAAAACTGCTTTAGTTCGGATATTTTTTTTAAGCAGGAAGTTTCTTTTTTTTTTTAGCAAAGCAGGAGGTTTCTATTTGGCAAAAATTTGATCATCCAAATGTTACCAGAGTTATATCTTAGTCCTTGACTTGTTCATTTTTGTGGTTATCCAGCAACAAATCATGAGTCCTCTTTTTGCAAATCAAATTTATTCATGTTGATGCATATAACAATTTATTGGTGCTCCAATGGGGACTTCACAACTCAATATTCCTTCCAATAACCCTTCAGACGAAGATACAACCATTCCATCTCGGGCATGCTGCGTTCTCATAGAATTTATTCCTGGAGGAACTTTGAAGTGTAAGTGATTTGAAACGTATGGAAGAAAATGTAAATGATTTGAAACGTATGGAAGAAATGAATTGTGTTCACTATTGATCTTTTCACTTCCGTTTACAATATATAGACAATATGTAGAGTCATTAATGGTAAGAGACTTTAGTTCCATATCTACTTATAGAGTCATTAATGGTAAGGAGACTTTGGTTCCATATCTACTTGTAAACCAGATCTTCCGGATCTTTAGTGATCTGCTTAACACCTCCCCTCAAATTAACGGGTAGTGAGCAAACCGTTAGCTTGTCTCGTAGATCCACAAAACAAGAAGTGCCCAATCCTTTGGTGAAGATGTTTGCCACCTGGTCCTTGGAAGAGATATACTTGAGCTGAATGTAGTTGTTCTGTACTTTCTCACGAATAAAGTGGTAGTCAACCTCTATATGCTTGGTATGTGCATGAAAAATAGGATTCGATGCCAGGGACATGACTCCCATGTTGTCACACCATATCACAGGAGTATGAGACAGACCTATGTGTAGCTCTTTAAGCATCATTCGAATCCAATACAAATCTGCTGTAGTGTGAGCTAGAGATCGATAATCGGCTTCTGTACTCGACCGTGGTACTACATTCTATTTCTTTGCTGTCCACGATATCATATTCGAGCCCAAAAAGATGCCAAAACCAGACGTTGACCTCTGATCTTGTCTGTCTCCTACCCAGTCAGCGTCACAGAATGCCTCAAGTGTCAGAGTGGGTGAGGCCGATCGGGTAAATAGAAGCCCATGACTGATAGACCCCTTGAGGTAATGAAGGGCGCATTTGACTGCTTGCCAGTGACATGTAAGAGGATGCTGGAGATACTGACACAGCTGATTAACCTGAAAGGCAATCTCTGTCGAGTGAGAGTGCAATACAGAAGAGCTCCTACTGTACTCCGATATGTAGTAATCTCCAAGGGGGAGAGGGGATCCCCTGTCTGTCCGCAATCATGGAGGAAGTTTCCTCCTTTTTTTACCTACACCTATCACATCAATCCATTTTTCTCTCACTCTATATTTTCTCTCTCCAATATATTCTCCATATTCTACATCCATAGAAGAAAATTTCAATCCCTACAATTTTATTATTATTATTTTATAATTTCTTTTATCGTACTTATATTATTATATATATTAGTATTTTTTAATATGAAAATGGTATTTGGTTTTTAATATTGGGAGGAGAGTGGGTGGAAGGATCCTTCCACCCACTTTCCTCCCAAATCTTTCCATGGACAACACTGACATTAAGAGGTAACTTGTTACCTGTTGGGGGCAAGGGGAGAGAGGAAGTTTCCCTCCCCTTGCAGATAGCCTAAGTCCTTGATCCGAGTGTCAGTGGAGGAAGGTGATTGCATTGGCTTAGCTCCAAGCATTTTTGTTCTATCCAAGAGGTCATAGATATATTTACTTTATCGAATGTACAAGCCTATATCATCTCGTGTAATCTGCACTCCGAGAAAGTAGCTTAACTCTCCCATATCACGAAGCTTAAACTGAGACTGCAGATATATGACTAGATCATCGATCATGCCTCGGTGAGTACTAGTGATTAAGATGTCATCAACATATACAAGAACATAGAGATGCACATCTGAGTGGTGAAAAGTGAACAACGATGTATCCAGCTGAGAGCACTTGAAGTCATAAGAGAGGAGACTAATTGAAAGCCTGACATACCAAGCACGAGGAGCTTGCCGAAGACCATAGAGAGCTTTATGTAGACGGCAGACATGATTTGGATGAGTAGATGAGACAAATCCTAGTGGCTGCTTCATGTATACCTCTTCCAACATTTTACCATTCAAGAAGACATTGGAGACATCAAGTTGACGAATAGACCAAGTGAACTGTACTACAAGGCAGAGGAGTATGAGAATGGTGGATGGTGTAAAAGCATATGGTTGGATGCTTTTACACCAATCATACCCGTCAATGCACACTTAAGGTTTAAGGTACTCGATAGGTTCACTAGATATAGCCCATTGACACTAAGCCCTTGTAGGAGCATCTTTCCCGTTTTGTTGTCCTTCACCTGATAGCCATATTTAGTCAGAACAAAAAAGCAATTACTATCCCAGCAAAAATTGTAGACAGAAAGCAATTTAGCAAAGACATTTGGACAGTGAAAGACATTTGAGAGAGTAAGGGGTCTAGTTGGAGTTTGGTAAGTTAATGAACCAGTGTGTTGAATCTTAAGAGACTCTCCATTACCTTCAGCAACCTCGTTTCCACCTGAATAGTGTTCCTGTAAGGAAAGAGTGACTAAATCATTAGTGATATGATTGTTTGCCCCTGAATTGGCAAACCATAACCCATTGTCAAAAGATGCGTAAGACTGAGCTGCCATGACCATGAGGTCCGCAGGTGGATGCCGACCCTGAAAAGTGTAGTTCATACGATTAAAATAGTCAAGCGCAGTATGACTACCGCCCCCACATATCTGACATGCAAACGGGTTGACCGGGCTGAAATTACTACTGCCATGTGCCTGTTGGGTCCGAACTGGGCCAGACTGTCCACCACAACGATTAATTTCGTTCATTTGTGGTTGCGGAGTTGGGCTGTTAAAACTAATGCGCTGCCTTGGTCCATTAACTGGGCTGTTAAAACAAATGTGCTACCTTGGCCCATTAATTGATCCACCGTTTGAAACATTTGGCCCGTCTCTCCCATTTGAGTTCATCCCAGAAAAATCTCCGTCATCGCATCTGGTAAACGAATCATTTGGATAATGTCGGAATCCGAGAGGAGATGGAGTAAATTGACTCCCCCTGCCATGTGAGAAACGTCCACGGCCTGAGAATCGTTCAGAATAGTGTCCACCTCTGGAGAAATGACCGCGACCGCCACGAGCAGTTCCCCGAAATTGAGATGCGAATGAGCGCGGATCTCCATATTCCAGTGTATCTTTCGATGACCACAGTGCCACAGTATCTTGTTCTAGTGGTGTAGGAGGCACAGTGACGAGCGATTCATAAGTCAGCAACTCACTTTCGAAGTTTTCCATTGTCAATTTTGCGAGTCGACGAGCAAAGGACATGTGGGGAACGAACATCTAGAAGGCTGAGGACAGGCCGCTAGCAATATAATCGATGAGTTCATCGTCTATAACAATCTGGACGATGGCAGACAGTTCCGCCCCTAGAAGTTTGGCAAATTGAAGAAAGGTGCTGCAATTCTATTGACCTTGCTTCAGATTTTGGAGTCGACGTTTGAGATTCAAGACCTTGGAAGCGCTTCTGGGTGAAACACCGATGGGACAATTTATCCCAAACCTCATGTGCGCTCGTCAATCCGTAGGTTTCAGGAAGGATTTCTGGAGATAAGGATCCATTAATCAGAGCCAGGACAAATTGATCCTTGCGACAACACTCGACGAATTCTGGATTGACTTTCTCTTGTGGTTCATCCGCATTTCGTGGGAGAGTTACAGCCGGAAGGGGAACCGTGCCATCAGCTATGGTAATCAGGTCACGGCTATGCAGAGCAGGTACTATTTGTGAACCATGAGAGATAATTGTTTGAATCTAGTTCCACAGAAACAATCTGGGAGAGGTTAGGATATGAAAATGCCATGAAATGCTTTTCTGCTTGTGAATGGTAGTAATTGATATATTCACGTCTTGCTGAAAGAACCACATATCAGTATGAGAAGAGACTCCTGGCAGAACACCACATTGTGTTGTTGTTCTTCATGGGTGAAAAACCACGCGGTTTTGTCACGGCCACCACACGGGCGATACTGATTGTTGCCTGTTGATCGAGTGACTACACTTCACTCGAGTTTCACAACTGTGGATGACTGAATCACACACTTAACTCAGGATCAAAGAACTGCATGAGCAAAGTTGCTTCGATACCATGTAAATGATTCGAAACGTATGGAAGAAAATGTAAATGATTTGAAACGTATGGAAGAAATGAAAATTGTGTTCACTATTGATCTTTTCACTTTCGTTTACAATATATAGACAATATATAGAGTCATTAATGGTAAGAAGACTTTGGTTCCATATCTACTTGTAGACCAGATCTTCCGGATCTTTAGTGATCTGCTTAACATGAAGAACTACTTATACAAGAACAGGAAGAAAAATCTTGCCTTTAAAATCGTGATCAACCTTGCTTTCCATCTCGCTAGAGGGTATTAGACAACACATTCTTCTTCCCATTTTTGTCCAAGTCTCTGATTTATGACATGAACATCCCATATTTCCTCTGCAGATTTAGCTATCTGCACGCAAAAAAGATCGTGCATCATGATGTCAAGGCTGAAAACAAGTTGTTAGATAACCATAGAAATCTGGATATCACAGATAAGAGTCTCTCACTCCTAATAAACATTTCGAAAAAACTCTCCCACTCCTAATAGATATTTCGACAAACATCTTGCGGTCAATTCCTTCGCCGAAGCATACGTAGTGACAAGAGAAGACATCCACAAACCCAGTTCCATCATGCCTCGAAACAGAGAAGACACTCATCTTCCACGAGCCGCCTAGCGTTCCTCACGATGTCCTTCGCAACTCTAGCAATGTTCCTGTGGCTACCAATCGGAACTTGCAAGCAGAAACCCACCGGGCTTAAAGCCGGGTTGGTACTAATCCTAACTTAATTAACAAAAAATTAAGAAAAAAATACTGGTGATAATTAATACTTGGCTTCCAAAGTCTGGTGCACGGCACTGTTCCCAAAAAACGGTGCATGCTAAATTTAAAAAGAGGTTGAAAGTCTAACAAAAACAAAAATTTGCAACGGACGAAATTCCCTCTAACAATTTAATCATATTACAGCCAGGGGCGAAAGGCCTGCGGCACATGCCCCCCTAAAAAACCCCCAAAAAAAAGTTTGGCTGATCCCACATAAGTTATAATATGATAAGTCTGCTGTTTTCCCGAAACCCACCTTCTAATTGTTTGAGGAATTAACAACATTTTTTTTTCATTTTTGTTAATTTTTTTAAACCCTACGGTGCGAGGTTATGCGTATAAAATAGGCTCGTGTGCGGCAATAATGTTCTTACAAGCCTAACAACTTTAGTTTTAGAGTATGAGATTTTCAAAAATTCCTTAAAATACAGATAAATTTAAACAGAAATGCTAGCTTTCCCTACTGTACATCCCGAATTCATCCATACAGATATCTATTTGAATAATAAAAGAGTAATTATTACAATTTCTCTCTCCTTACAGATGTGTTCATTGGTTATTTAATTTGATGGGTTTTTAGACCAGGTTGTTGAGACGGATTTAACAACTCATATTTATACATAATTTCATTTATTGGGTTATTTAATTTGACTAGTTTTATTGTCGATAGATGAATTGGAACAGGTTATCGATAGATTTATACATATTTTATTATTGATGATATATTTTACCATATATTGTTATTATTGACGTATATGAGCATAGATATATAGGGTTTTAATATTTCGATGACGAAGACGCCGTGATATTAATCGTTGTTTAATAAAGTTTAGCATTTCGTGTTTTTAGAATTTTGGGTTCATCATTTAGAGTTTTAGTTTTTTGGCGGCGAAGCCGCCGTAATATTAATCGTCGTTTAATAAAGTTTAGCATTTGGGGTTCTTAGAGTTTTGGGTTCATCATTTAGGATTTTAGTTTTTCGGCGGCGAAGTCGCCGTAATATTAATCGTAGTATAATAAAGTTTAGCATTTCGGGTTTTTAGAATTTTGCATCATTTAGGGTTTTAGTTTTTCGGCGGCGAAAACGCCGTAATATTAATCGTCGTTTAATAAAGTTTAGCATCTCGAGTTTTTAGAGTTTTGGGTTCATCATTTAGGGTTTGTCATTTAATAAAGTTTAGCATTCGGGTTCTTAGAGTTTTGGGTTCATCATTTAGGATTTTAGTTTTTCGGCGGCGAAGCCACCGTATTATTAATCGTAATTTAATAAAGTTTAGCATTTCGGGTTCTTAGAGCTTTGGGTTCATCATTTAGGGTTTTAGTTTTTCAGCGATGAAGCCGCCATAGTATTAATCGTCGTTTAATAAAGTTTAGCATTTCGGGTTCTTAGAATTTTGGGTTCATCATTTAGGGTTTTAGTTTTTCGGTGACGAAACCGCAGTAGTATTAATAGTCGTTTAATAAAATATGTCGAAACTATATCAACTGACATCTCTATTCGAACCACATGATGTTGTGATAATTATGGTAACTTCCGTTTCGGTGAACGTTGAGCGATTCTTCAGATAAATTCAATTTTAAAAACGATAGTAAAAAGAATTAAAATTAAATTAATATATAATAAAATATATTAAATAATAAAAACAATTAAGAAAAGAGTCACCTGTTTCAAAATTAAAGAAGGTGGCAGAACTGCCCACGTGGAGGTGATCTTTTATAGCACAATAACCCAAAACAACTTTTTCTAAAGGAATAATGCTACATGTCCTAATACTTTATCCCCTAATTCATTCCTATAAAAATAAAAGATTAATTATTTAACATAAAAAATTCTTAATAATTTTTAAATGATAGACCAAACTTGCAAAATTCTCAATTAAACTACATGTAGGGATAAATTAGGGACAAAGTGTTGAGACATATAGCATCACTCTTTCTAAAACGAACTTTTTCAAATATAAAATTGAATGAAACCACATGTCCAGATATGTATGGAATATTTTTGTGAACAGATAGCATGACTCTAAAAAATTATATCTCAAAATTATATCTCCCTAACATCATTTTTTTTATTTCCCGCTAACATCATTAATTAATGATTTTTTCACATATAATTGTCAAAGTGTATATTCACAAAAAATGGGCAATTGATAAATCCCACGACCTAAACAGTTAAGTGGGCCCCATCGGCCTGGAAAATGTAGTCTATTTATTTGTAAGTTTAATATATTTAATATATTATATAAGAGGCAGGTTCTGGTGACATGATTTTATTAATTCATTTTTAATTCCGGTCACTATGATTGTCCGTTGACGGAATTGAGCACATCGTTAGAAAGCTTATACATAGGAGATCATAAGCTCCATGTTTAGTTTCGGTTTCGGAGACTTCATCGCCAGAATTTTCTACAACCCTATTTAGGACTATTTAACAGAATGGGAAATGTGAACCATCCGTTAAACGGTGATAACGTCGTTGGAATATCACCAAAACTTGAACATATTCAATTCTATGCATAAGCTTTCTAAC
>JAOYMZ010075377.1:0-11857 GCA_025802335.1 Pinguicula primuliflora | reverse complement strand
AATAAAATTTTAAATGATTATTTTTAAGCACTTGCGCAAAACACTACAGGTTCTAAAAATAAGAAGAAGTAGTAAAAGAAGTACTTAAAGAAGTACTAGAAGAAGTAGTAATGCTTTTGCGCAAAACAGGCCTTAAATGAGGTGGATATTCTCTCATTCTATCAACTGCCAACTACGTGTCAAATGACAAATTATAAAGTTTAGTAATATGGTTAAATTAGATGATAAATTTAACATTTTCCTTTAATTATTTTTCTCTGATTTGATAAAAAAATTATCATAATAATAATAATTTATTTGTGGCATGGAATCCAACTATAAGATCATGAAAAGATTCGTAGATCAAGTCATGAATACATGCACAGATATATCTCTCAAGAAAATACATATAAAAAAATTTCTATGGTTCAGGTCTCGGATGCGGTATCTTACAGTCAGACGTGAATAGAACAATGACTATTATGTTTATTACAGGGTAGTTAAAGGACGAAAGACTATTTTGGGTTAACCACGATGAGTCACGGTCGTGTCGACTTCTATTTTTGTATGATAAAAATGAGATTGGATCCTATGGGCAGCCTTCCTGTAGGTAGTTTTCCATCTGGTAGGCAGCGTCTATTAGAACCGTTGGATCGAGGGATCTTGTGGGAAATTCTGCTACTAAACATTTCTGGTTCTGCTTGCTACAAAACTAGAAGTTTGATACAAAACCACATCATCTGGTACAAAAAACAAATCTTTTTGTAATACTAAGTAGAAGAAATCTCAGAAAACCCAGAAATTGCAAACAATTCAACTAACCTGGTTTTACATTTCAACAATTCGACTAATCTGGTTTTACATTTCAACAATTCCAACACAACCAAGAAATCGTAGAAAACCTAGAATTTGCAAACAAAATCAGTACTTAATCCCACCATCGCTGGCCACCATCCTTTTCTTTTCGCTGTCATTCAATACTTCATCCCAAAAATTTCACAAACTGGTTCTAGTGTGAGAGGACAAAGAGAAATCACGACAGGAGGAGTTTTTCATGAACTCTGGACAATTCGCCATCCAGTTTTGACCATCGGAAGTGGAGGAAAAAATTTGGGAGGAAGAAATTTAAGAGGCCAAGGTTGTAAGAAGTGTTCGTGTGAGAGATTATTGTTGACTTCATCTATCAGTACCCCAATGCGCAGGTTAAAACCTTCCTTCGATTTTGGCTGGTAGATTGAAATCTAACTACCTCTGACAAAAATATTTAGTAAAACTCTAATTATTCTAATTGCCACATTAAGTAATTATGAATGAACAAATATGCATGTTGATACATCAGTTTTTCGAACTCTTTAGCGGGTACTTAGGCACTTGTGGAATTATTTTCAAGTAGATTGGAAACAAACAGACGTCATTACAATCCTCATAAGAGCAACTTGACTTGTATACGAATTAATCTTACATTGTGCGGCCTTGCTAAAAACAATTTTACATTGTGCGTCTCAAGGTTTAGAAAAGTATTATACCAAATGTAAAGTGTGCGAAAGTGATAAATTATATACCATAATTAAGAATTTAGCAGTAATTAACGAGCTGTAGTTGTTTATTGCTAATAATTTAAGACCCCAACTGTGGTATTCGGGTTCATGTATAGTTGTGCTCTTACCATTAAACGTGAATAGAATAATGAATGTTGTGCATATTACAGATAAGCACATAGCTATGATGTAGATATTTTTCAAAAATTGAGATGAATTCTCTCTGTACACCTAAAAACGGCGCGACTCACACACAGTCTCCGCCCAATCTTCATCCCAAATTCCGCTAAAACTCTTGTCCCAATTCTGTGATTCAACGCTGTTGCATTGAGTGGCGATTTAGCTGAATCGGTCCCAATTCTGCGCGGTAAGGTTAGCATTGAGTGGCAGAGAGCAAGCGAAACTGAGGCATTGAGTGGCAGATCTAGCAAGTCCGGGCCCAATTCTACTTCTGCTTCGACTTGCCGTGCTGAGAGGTGGAGGTAGGGTTTTCTAACTAGAAGAATTACTGGTAACCCGGCCAAAGCTCACCAATTTGAGGTTACGCAAGCATGTGACCTGTCACTGGTAAACCTAGCTGACTGAAAAATCACAAAATTGAATATTTGAAACCTAGCCCCCTGAAAAACCCACAAGTACAAAACTCCTGCTACGAGATTATGGAGGAGATGGGCCTGCTCATTGATGAGGCAAACGGTTATGCTAACCATAATGCTTTTAAGCTTTTATCTGATAATTCAGCGAAAAATACATGGCAGCATGTCGGTAAATCCAAGGACAAATCTCATGTTGAAGAGGTAGTACTGACACTGTACAATAGGGTGACTGAGACAACCGAGGAAAAAGAGCTTGCGAAGTCGGTGGACACTGAAGAATGACACAAAGTGGGTGGCCATCGAGAGAGGAACGATGGAACTGGAAGTCTGGCTAATCCAAAGAAAAAATTTCCGCCTTACATTGAGCGGCTCAGGACTAATTCGGTATCATTCTATGTTACTAATTTTCCACCTGCTTGGACTGAAAAGGATATGTGGAATTTCTTTGCACATTATGGCCAGGTGATGGATGTTCATGCGTTGCAGCGAATGGAGTATATTGGGAAAAGATTCAGGTTTGTTCGCTTTGCCAAAAGTGTGGATCCTCAAGACATTATGGCAAAGCTGAATGGGATAAGGGTTGGTACGTGCTCTCTTTACCTTAATGTAGCCCATAATATTGACTCAATTGCGGGTATGGGTAAGACGATTGCTGCATGAAAGGTACTTAGGACTGAAACAATGGATGAACTGCAGGACAGTATCACAGACTTAAATGAAATCTGCATTGAATTTGCGCCGAGGTTGGAGGCTGCTAAGTGGTTAGACCTGTGCCTAGTTGCTTTCCCGATGCCGATAATTGATCTAAAGAGTATGAACAAAATTCTGCTCCAAGAAGGATACATTGATGAATCCTGTGTCAGACTTGATGGAGGGGAGGTGTTATTGAAATTTCAGAATATGCATAATATTAGGCCGTGGGGAATGGTTGAAGGCAAACTGGTGCGGCCAGCATGGGTTCAGATCCAAGGAACCCCTTTGCATTGTTGTTATGAGGACTTCTTTAAAGAAGTAGGTGTGCAGTTGGGAAAGATAGTAATGATAGATGGGAAGACATTGAATAAAACAGATATGCAGTACGGACGACTACAGGTATTAACTACCTCGAAACTACTGTTATGTAAGAAGGTGAAAGTGAATACCAGAGTTGAGAACTTTACAGTCTGGATTGGAGAGGAAATCAAAATGACTCCAAGGACTTGAAAAACAAAAGAAAAGACAACCAAAGAGTGGACCAGAAAACCTACTGTGGAATGACCATCTTTATAGGCATCAAATAATCACATTGGCGAATCTTCGAGAAATGTTAAATAGACCGTGGGGGGAAAGGCTAGAGAGACGGAAGAAGTGATTGGCCGGAGGTAAACAACAAGTCTATGCAACAATACATTGCTGAAGTAGTGCACCCCAATATGGGCCTGAAGGAAGACAGTCAACTTATGCAAAAGGATATTGTTGAAGACCAAATATATGTCACAAATGAAGTAGTGGATTCAGTGGAGAAGAATAGGGAGGGTGTCATACTGGAGATCAGTGGACCGGGGAGATCAGAAGTACAGCAACAGCAGGTAGGTACACCTGAGGGTCAGCTGAATGAACATCTGTTAGCAAGAGTGGAAACTGCAAGCCTTGAGTGCGAAAGAGGGGAGGTGGGCCCACCTGGATTTGAGCTGCAAGTAAGTGTTGATAGGGGAAGGAGGCCAGAAAAGGCAAGAATACATAAGCAAACCTCGTCTGACCGAATGCTACACGATATGGCTACAATAGGAGAGATCAGGAGCAGGACCCCTAACCAGACTAGCCCGTCGGATTTCAACGCAAATGAGAATGTACTAATGAAAAATCTGGTGGAAAAATCAATGGACCGACTGGAAGTGCATACAAAGCATATTCAGTTAGTGGATTCGATTGAAATGTTGAAAAGGGACAAGAAAATGAAAGAGATCAGCAGTAGCACAGGGCAAGGAGTAACAAATCTTATAACCAGAACGCTAATATTTGAGGATGAAGTTGAAGAGTGTGACAGGGTGCAGGAAAGAGTCTGCCAGTATATGGTCATTGGGAAAATCACTTGAAGTGACATCTGATAGACTAGAATAAGAGATACTTCAAAAGTTAGACGAAATGGAACAAAGAGCCCAGTGATTATACGAAGAGCACTGTAAGTCAGCTACTAATGTACAAGTAACTCAATGAGGATAGCCACTTACAATATCAGAGGTATAGGATTGCCTAGCAAAAAGACAGCAATAAGATATTAGTCTTTAAGCAGAAAGTAGAATTCTAATGCATACAAGAAACAAAAAGTGAGAATATGACAAGGAGTTTGTGCAATAGATTGTGGACAGGGAACAATTTTGATTGGTGTCATAAGGATGCAGATGGGAGATCAGGTGGTATACTGTGTATATGGAAGACTGAGGTTTTCAAAATGAGACAAGTCTGGCTAGAAGATGGCTTGTCAAAGTTTATGGAGTTTGGGGAGCAGAAAATATTGAGGTACTCATTGTCAATGTATATGCGCCGAGGCCTCAGTCTGAAAAACGTCAATTATGGATGAGATTGAGTATGGAGATAGCTTCAAATGCGACTTCAAAATGGTGTGTTGTAGGTGATTTTAACACAATCAGCCACCGTGAGGAAAGAGTAAGTGCAGCACGTGTAATGATTCGAGAAACATAAGATTTTCTTAGCATCATTAGCAAAGCATATCTTATTGATCTCCCATTTCAGAGGCGTAGTTTTACATGCTATAGTGGTGGTGGTCGATGTTGTAGCAGATTGGATAGGTTCTTGTTGTCAGAATCGTGGATACAGCAATGGTCTGGACGCTACCAATACGCCCTTCATAGAACAGTGTCGGATCACACTCCTATGTTGCTGATCACGGAAGAAATTAACTAGGGACCCAAAGTTGTAAACACTCAAAATTGTTGGAATGAGGTGGAAAGTTTTGATGATTTTGTACGAGCTGAGTGGTCGCAACTGCAAGTTACTGGTAGTTGTGGCTATAAACTACATCATAAACTGCGGCAAATGAGGTTGAAACTAAGTGCTTGGAACAAAAATGTTAATGGAAACATTGATCGCCACATTGAGCATCAGCAGAATCATATAGCATCTTTTGACATATTATTTGAGGTTAGAGAGCTGTCGCAATCAGAAATAGAGGAAAAGCCGTCAGTCTAGATTGAGTTGCAAAAATCTATGTTGGATAAAGAAAGAAGTTTACATCAGGAATCATGCTTGCGCTGGATACAAGAAGGTGATGACAATAATAGGTATTTTCACTCTCGATTATAGAAAAATGGGCAACGAGATGAGATCAGTTTCTTGATAATTGAGGGTACATGGCAAGATGAGATCATACGGAAGGTCTAGGGGCTATGTTCACGAAAGCAGGTGATTTGAACTTGCTCAAGGGTGGTAGGATTGGCAGGTTGAGCATTTCTCATATGCAATACGCAGATGACACATTAGTAATTACTGAAGGGATGCAAGGAAACATACAGACTATGAAAGGGATACTCAGGCTGTTTGAAATGGTATCTAGCCTATCTATTAACTTTGCAAAAAGTGAGTTGTTTGGGCTGAACCTGCCGGGTAATGTGATGCGTAACTTTGCCATGGTGCTACAGTGCAACAAAGGAGTCCTGTCATTCATATACCTGGGCTTGCCTGTCGGAGATACTCCATCTAGGAGAAGAATGTGAGGGAGATTGTTACAGGGAGTGGATCAGCGACTGCAAAACTGGGAGATAAGTACTTATCCTTCGCAGGGAGGATCACATTGGTGAAAGCAGTTCTTAAGAGTTTACATGTATACTATATGTCTCTTTTCAAAACTCTGAGGGTGGTAGTTAATGAGCTTACAAAGAAATTCACCACATTCTTGTGGCAGACTTCACAGCAATCTAATCGTCCAATTCATTGGGTAAAGTGGGAGAACATGTGTCTGCATCTGAGGGAGGGGGGATTAGGACTCAAGGAAATAATTTATATGAACGAAGATATGCTATCCAAGTGGTTGTGGAGGTTGAAAACTGAACAGGATAGCTTATGGGTGCAGGTTATAACAGAGAAGTAATTGCAAATGGGCGATAGGATGGTCGACATTCAGCTAGTAACCATCCCAGATCAAGTCTCACAATTGTGGAAGGATATCTGGAAGCAGACATCTGACCAGTCTTGATTTCATAGCAGTTTGATGATACAGCTTGGAAATGGTGAAATAGCTTTGTTTTGGCGTAATAACTGGTTGCATAGTGAGTGTCTTGCGACCCAATTCCCTGAGCTATACAGGATAGCATCTAATAAAAATGTGACAGTGAAAGAGATCCTAGAACATAACTCAGATAGAATTTAGCTGGCTGCTAATCTTTGCCATCGCCAATTGCGCTCTTGGGAGCAAAGTAAGTGTGATCAGCTATGGTCAGATTTGATTCCGCATCAGCAGCTAGGAGTTGAGGTGGATTACTCGAAAAGAATAAGAAATCCGCTTGGAAAGCATACAATGTCATCCTCATATAAGGCAATCCAAGAGGCGAGAGTGATGGCACCTCCCTGTCAAAAGTGTGGCGGACTATAGCGCTTAAAAGAGTATAGGCGTTTGCTTGGCGAGCTCTACAGGCCAAAATTACAACTATGTTGAATCTAGCTTGCAGGGAAGTACATTTTAATACAACAATTGTGTTATGTGTTTGGTGTGGACTAGAAGATGAATCTACTAACCATTTTCTTATGAAGTGTGAACATGCTACAGGAATATGGCAAGAGGTGAGCTCTTGGTTAGGTGTTCAGTGCCACGATGCTGCAGAATTGGAGCTACATTGCGTGGAATTCCTATGACAATTCAAAGGAACAACTTGGAAGAAGATAGGGCGCGTAGCTCGGCAAGCAGTGATTTGGTTTACATGGAATGACAGAAATTGCATGAGGTTTGATGACAAAGGAATGGAAAACGTTCTGCAAATTGTGCAAACTTTTGTGTGGCATTGGATTGAGGCAAGGCGAATCAAGCCACAGGGAGCGATGCTAGCCGATTGGATCAGGCACCCGCGGCTAGTGTTTGATATTCACTGATAAATGATTTGTAAACATACAGCAGACAAAATAGAGATGAGGTACTGCTGATGGAAAAACTTGTACCTGTGGTACATGGTATGGTAGTTGCAGATCAGTAGGCAGATATAAGCTATTTCAGTTTATTATGTAACAGGATGTACAGTTCTAATTCGGTTTCTAATGGAATTTAATTATCCAAAAAAATGTTGTGCATATTACAGGATAGTTAGAGCACGAATGATTCTTTCGGATTAAAGAGGATTGTAGTTAGGGAATTTTGGAGTTGGGGCTTGGATGCTTATCCTAGTTAAGCACAAGTAGTCACGATTGTATCGACTGTTGTGCCTATTTTGCATTATTTAATATGGTTGTTTAAATATGAAAAATACAAAACATGAAAAGTTGTGATGTTTTAATATCGATCAGTCTCTTCAGAATGTATGTAAAATTAAAAAATATATAACTAAAAGCACAACAGATGTATAAGTATATATGTACATAAATAGGGATCAGATCTTGGTGGACTGAATACCGATTCCAGGTTCATTACATATACTATAAGTGATTTCCACACCCCGTCATCTTGAACCAATCACCTTGGTGCTAGTGTGCAAATAAAAATATTAAATCGACAACGACACTGTATTTTCCTCACTCCTGCGTATTTTGACATTGCAGCCGCCCCTACTCTTGGGCATGCTGATGTTGCAGCTTTTCCTACTGTTGTACAAGCCAACATTGCAACCGCCCTTACTCCCGCGCACGTGGAAGCCGAAGTCCCCACTCCATCTTCAATCTTCATTACCTTGGATGAAGATGACGGTGATGATGAAAAAAGGACAATGAGGAGGAGGAAGGAGACGAAGATGATGATTATGATGGCGGTGCTGACAAAAATGGTGATTATGATGGTGACGATGACGATGAAATTGACAAAGAGGACGGTGAGAAAGAGGAGGACGACGAAAATGAGAAATCTGATGAGGCGATGAAGACGTTAATGAGCAAATCACCGAATACTCCGACTCATCCAATGATTCATGGAGAGTGCGGTCCTTGCAGTCGTGGAAAACCCGACCAAAGTGTTGGGTGAGAGAACGCAGGCGTGTCGACTGTATTCCTGACTAATTATAAAGCTTAAAATTTACCGAATTAACCACAGAATAAACGTTCAAACCACACATAATTGAAATTCACGCATCAAGAATGTATGACCCATATCTAGCTCTTAATAATTTTTTCCATAATCAGTTAGAAGTGAGAATCAGACACAACTTCAAAAATGAAACCCGTTTAAGATCCATACTATTTACTCTAGACCTGTCAATAACTTCTTCATCTCTTGTTCCTCCACAGACAAAAAATTTGAATCTAAAATGAAGAAGAAATTAAAAGAAAAATATTAATCCACGATTCTGTCGACCCTATTTACATACGAGTAGTTTGGGCCGGTGGTAATGCATGTATATATTTAGTAGCAATATTTATAATACCTAAATTAAAATATTCGAATTTTAATATATTTTTAAAAATAAATGTTACTTTTCCATTTTTTTTTTTCGAATGGTACTTTTCATATGAAAATATTTTATAAAGTTATTTTTGCAACTTGGGTACAAAAATTCTTTCTATAATATATTGAATATATATTTTGTGTATCTTATCCTCTTCCCCAATTCACGAAATTCCGAACACTGGCCGAGTGCTGACGTCTCGACTTCTGCTTCTACCCCCATCTCATGTATGTGAAATATCAACAATCTGTCTTTGAATTTTGCATTTACTTTCGTTTTACAAGTGTGCATGTGATGCGGCTGGAGATGCTGGGTTAAATGTGATTGAGTTTTGGATTGGGAAAAATGGATTTTTATCGAACATTTGATAGGATGGGTATTGTGTTGTCCAAATGAATGCCTTCCTGCTTTTTGGTTGTAAAATTGATTATTTTGGTGTCTGTAACTGCACAAAGCTACCCCCAATTGATGGGCAGAATTGGTTGGCAATGTCATAAGAGATTTCCTATGTTAGAAATACTAAATGTGCATGCTGCTAGGTTAGTTGAAGGGAAGATAAGTCGTGAGGTTTTCTCCTGATGCATAATAATTTGATCGTTTGCAGAAAGCTTTCGACATTGGGAGTTGTTGATTTGGTCCCTAACTGAGCAATGGCGTCACCCCTGGGTGCATCTGTTCAATCCAGGTTAGGATTACATTAAAATTCATATAACTCCTTTAAGAAATACTCACGTTTGTATCAACAATGTGTCCCCATTCTGAGACTTCTTCTTTTTACATGATATTAGTTGTCTTCGTTATCCTTTCCTTGGGGATCTAAGTGGGCTTCGCCCTTCTGGAGTTTCTAAAGCTCGCATTGTCGTGAGGAAGATTGTCGAGTGCAAGGAGTCTAGAATCGGGAAGCAACCCATTACAGTCCCCTCTACTGTGACTCTCAAGATAGAAGGCCAAGATTTGCAAGTTAAAGGTCCTCTTGGGGAGCTTGCTATTACTTATCCTCGAGAAATACTGCTTCTCAAGGAAGACGATGGATTTCTCAGGGTGAAAAAGGCAATTGAATCCAAAAGAGCTAACCAGATGCACGGTTTATTCAGGTACTTCATCATTTTCTCAATGTTATTGAAGTTTCTGCCATTGATTCCTGCTATTACATGCAATGTCAAGTTGCATATATTTTGGCTTGGGCACTGAGACTAGTATTGTTGTGAAACAAATATTATTTATTGGATTATTCATCATATACCATCCGAGCAAAAGGGCTCTACTCTTTCGCGTGCTTTATATTGATGTGATGAGGTGTGGTGCGAGGTCTCTTCAATATCAAAGGCTTTTAGTAAAGTATGCACCTGGCTCATACGGATACGAATCGGAATACTAACACGTGCACAATCTTAAAATGACTTTTGTGAATTTTACCCAGTCACAATATTCCCATCATGTTGAGGAGTGGGGTATGATTGCGTACATTCTACCCTCCCAGACCCCACCTGAGGGCGGGATTTACTGGGCATGTTTGGTTTGGTTTGGTTTGATTTGGTTACCCAGTCACAATATTGAAACTCATGCAATTCTCTATTGGTAGCTCATTGCATTCTATTCTTATTGTCTTTTTATCTGCTCACGACTATTACAATTAGCATTTCGATGGTTAACTGCCTAGGGTGAATAGTGCATATCCTTCAAAATATCAGACATATATGATATATGAAGGGTTGAACGAGAACTTTTAGCACTTCCACTGATTGACACATTTTTTCCCATCATGTTAATGACCTGACTAAGATGACCTACCCCTTAAATATATGATGAAACCCATGAAATCATCACTGGAGCCGACTATATATAGTTCATTGTTACTTATTTGTCAGATGATCCTCTACTTTGTTCTCAGTTACTTCCCTTGAGCCTTATTATTCAGATTTTGACCCTTTAAAACTATCAGGACGCTGACCGATAACATGGTGGTGGGAGTTTCTAAAGGATTCGAGAAGAAACTTCAGTTGATTGGTACAGGATATCGAGCTGCAGTTGAAGGAACAGACCTAGTTCTCAACCTCGGTTTTTCTCATGCTATTCGAATGGCAATCCCCATCGGCTTGCAGGTGACGGTTGATGAGAACACTAGAATTACAGTTAGCGGGTTTGACAAATGTGCCATTGGTCAGTTTGCTGCTTCTATAAGGAAGTGGAGACCTCCTGAGCCCTACAAAGGAAAGGGTGTCAAATATGCTGATGAAATTGTGAGAAGAAAAGAGGGTAAAGCAGGCAAGAAGAAGTAAACGCGTTCAATATCCAACCCTGTCATTGTTACTTTTTCTCAAATGGAAACCTTTTGGAAATATTAGTTCTTTGATATCCTTTAAAAAAATATGGTAATTTTTTTCCTTGCCCGATCATAAAAAGGTTTTTTTTTGCACTTCAGTTAGAAGCGTGGAACTAATACCAAGCTTCTGACATCAACATGGCTTGTTAATGGTGCAATTAAGGAAACCGCGTTTGTGTAATGAGCGTGATATTATTTTCATGATAGTGTTACACAGTGAATATTTCCTATGCCGCCGATAGTTGGCATTGGTTGGACCTTATAAATATTTTATATATTTGTATAGGGGGGTAAACTTCGTATGCTCAGTTCGTACTCAACTTTTCGTAGCATCATCCGTTTTTGAAATTGGTCGCACCATTGGAAAGCTTATACATTATAGATGAAAATCCCCATATTTGGTCCGGTTTCCGGCGACAAAGTCACCGGAAATTTCTAAACCCCTATTTAGGACTACTTAACCCAAGGGGATGCATAACCCTCCATTAAACGGTGATAAAATCGTCAGAACCGGACCAAAACATGTGTATTTTTATCTACAATGTATAATCTTTCCAATGGTGCGACCAATTTCGAAAACGGATGGTGCTACGAAAAGTTGAGTACAGACTGAGCACACAAGGACTGAGCATATGAAAATTTTTGTATATATATATATATATGGTGACGGCTCCGTACCCCTCAGTTTTTTGCCCTCAGTTCTTCGCTCAATTCAATTCCGGCCACTAGGATCGTCCGTTGACGGAATTGGGTACATCGTTAGAAACCTTATACATAGAAGATCATATGTTCAAGTTTTGGTAATGTTCCGACGACGTTATCACCGTTTAATGGAGGGTTCAC
>JAOYMZ010075366.1:0-11857 GCA_025802335.1 Pinguicula primuliflora | reverse complement strand
GGTATTCCACAACTCAAAACTCTCCTTCGAAGATGATGAGGCAGCACTTCGAGAGAACTATGAAAACTGGGTCTCAATACATGAGAAGAGAATATTGCTTTAGCGTTAAAGTTTATGTTAGGGTTTGGGAATCTCCCTATTTATAGGAGTAGATATAGACTTTAATGGGCCAAAGCCTATTTAATGTATTAATCACATAAATTACAATTTAACATATCAATTGCAATTTAATCCTTAATTACATTATGTCATAATTACGTTTAACGTCCAACACCACAAATACTATGCCACAGGACAAACCTGGGCAAGACGCCACAAGACAAGTGTCATATGGGGGAGATTTTATATAAATTAAATAGTAATAAATACAAAAAATAGTAATAATTATAAAATAATTAGTCAAAATATAAAATAATTTTAGTCTTTGGGTTTATAGCATTTAGCCTTATGGTTTATATTTAGCCTTTGGGTTTATAACATTTAAAAAGGATTTTAGATTTTTACGGCGGCGAAGCCGCCGTAATATTTATTTTAAAAAATAGCATTTAGCCCTTAAGTTTATAGCATTTAGCACTTGGGTTTATATTCTCCACTTGGATTTATAGGCTTTAAAATCCTTGTCTTGCGCTGTCTTGTTCCATATTTGTCCTGTGGTATAGAATTCCTCGCCCAAATCATTGGGTGTCTATAGGTGAGGGCCCAACTCTGTTAGACGTATTTAGCATTCTAACGTTTCTGATGTTCTCGGCTATATGAACATACCAAAATTAATTAGAATTCCAAGTAAGAAGTTTAACACCCTTATAATATATATTCTAGAGCTATGTACCCGAGGACGAGTTTTAAAGAACCGTATTGATTAATAGCTGTACAATCCTCTTAGCCATAAAAATTGAGTTTTTTTTGGTAAGTCCATAAAAATTAAGTAATCTCCAAACAGCTTTACACTCATTAATTGGTACATGTTCCTCATCACCACCGTGCATATATATTTTTTTTAGCAAGTCAAAATATTTTTTGTATTAAATAATGTGGCTTTATTTACAACTTCTGTTTTTCATCACCGACACTTGCCGGTAAACAGAAGAAAACAGAACCAGTTCAAAATCCGACAAGAGGAAACTCCTCCTACTCCCCGTTTTCTTAATTGAAGTCAATCATATGTATCGCCGTGGCTTTTCGTGCCCAGTCGGTTGCTGTGTAGCCTCTAAAGAGCTTCTTCGTTCTGCCCAATTCCCAGGATCGCAGCTTGATTCTGGTAAGAATTTCTTCGACCACCGCCAGTTTTTGTTGGAATCTCAGACGGTTTCTGGCTAACCAGATTTCCCACAACATGACTACCCAAACGCATTTCCAGAAATCTTCATCTTGCTTTCTGCTTGGCATATTCATGTGCAGTCCAAAGTTTTGACATGGGTCATCTGTGACCTGAATATCCTTGCCACTAATCTAGAGGTACAGCTCTTTCCAGAGTTGTCGAATTGGGCTACATTGAAAGAATAGATGAGGTACGGATTCAGGTTCAATTTTGCACAAACAACAATTTACTCCACTCTCAACATTGACACCTCTGATTGCCAGGTTGTCTAGCATAGGGATGCGATTTTGGTAGAGTCTCCATACAAAAGCACCTTCCTTTAGTGGTGCAATTGTCGACCATAGGAGAGCAAAGTGCAGATTTTCAGCAGAAGAATGAGCTGAGCTTTGTGTGATGGCATCATACGCAGACTTAGAGGTATAACTTCCTTCACCAGTTACTTGCCAACTCCATCTGTCTATTACCTCTAAGTTCAGTATACATTCTGCTGTAATGCTTTGTAGCTCTATCATTTGTGATGCTTCATTTGTGGTTAGGTTCCTCTGCGATTTCCAGCTCCATAATTCCTGCTCAGTCTGATTGTTGGCTTGCTTCCGACCTATCAGTATGAACTGGTCTTCTGCTATATGATACAGATTTGGGAATACATCACATAGCCAGTATTGTCCAATCCATCTGTCTTCCCAAAGTAGGTGTCAAATTCGTCCCTTATGACTCTTAGAATTGATCTCCAAAACCAGCTGCTCTTCCTGATCTGTGATACCAGCGCCCTCCACCAGTTTGAGTAGCTATACAGTGTCGCTCGAGAGGAGTTAGAGTCATATACTATCACTCGGTAGAAGTCACCATACTTAGTTTCCAATACTTGTTTCCATAGGCCCTCCTCCTCTGCATTCATCAGCTTCCATCCCCATTTCCCCATGAGCGAATCATTGAATGCTTCCAAATCTCTCATGCCAAGTCCTCCTTTATCAATGGTCTGGCATATCACAGTCCAAGCCACCCAGTGAATCTTCCTGCCTTGCTGATGTGCACCATTCCGTAGAAATTTTGAGAGAGCTTTTCGTAGTTGTTTTAGTACAGCCTTAGGAGCCTTGTATGTGGAGAAGAAGTGCACCGTAAGACTAGTGAAAACTCCTTTCAGCAAAATGATCCTTCCACCAAAAGAGAGGTATGTTTTCTCCCAACTGGTTTGGCGATTCTGCACTTTCTCCATCATAGGTTTCCACAATTTACATCGAGAGGTGTTTTCTCCAATTGGCAGACCTAGGTATGTGAACGGCAGAGTATCTATCTGGCAGCCCAGAATAGATGCAGCCTGGCCTAGTTCTCCATCAGACACGTTTATCCCAAATAGCCGACTCTTGTCATAGTTTATCTGCAGGCCCGAGAGCATTTCCAGGCAGTATAGGGACTGTTTGATAGCTATCACATCTTGCAAAGTACCATCTCCAAAGATTAAAGTATCATCAGCATATTGAATTTGCTTAATAGGGAACTCACCCAAACTGTATCCTCTATAGAGATTCAAGTCATAAGATTTTTGTAGAATCCAGTTTAGAACTTCAGCAACAATGAAGAATAGGTGAGGTGATAGGGGGTCACCTTGTCTAAGCCCTTTTTGAGGCTTAAATTCCGCAGTGAGGCTTCCATTGACTAGAATAGATACAGTTGGGGAAGAGATACATTCGTATATCCAGCTTCTCCACTTTTCTGGGAAGTTCATAGTCTCCATCATATTCATAAGAAATGGCCAATCAACTGAGTCGAAAGCCCTCTGAAAATCAACCTTAAACAACAAGCAACTGGTCCTTTTCTTTCTAGCTGAGTCAATTATCTCATTTGCACACATGACACCTTTCGAGAGTTGCCTCCCCTTTATGAAACCAGATTGGTTTGTAGATATAATTGTTGGCATCACTTCACGAAGTCTATTAGCGAGTAGCTTTGCTAGAACTTTATAGGCACAGTTGATCAGAGATATGGGCCTAAATTGCGCTGCAGTAGTTGGGTTTTCAATCTTTGCAACCAATGTTATAAACGAGGCATTGAGCCCCTGTGAGATAGTGCCAGTGACATAGAACTCCTGAATAAAATCTGAGAAGTCTTTTCCAATAATATTCCAGAACTGATGAATAAACGAGAAGTTGAGTCCATCGGGGCCTGGACTTTTGTTTCCTTTACAGCTCCACACTGCTGTGTATATTTCTTCATCAGTGAACTACTTGATCAGGTCGTCCCTTTGCTGTTCAGATAGTCTAGCGCCCATATCAGTCATTGTCTTAGGTTTATATGGGTTTTCTTGCAGAAACTGAGCTTGGAAGTGAAGTTTTATGCCTCCTTTCACTTCTGCAACTTCATCTTTCCACTGACCAGTAAAGTATAGTCCATCAATATCCATTTGGTACCTTCCTTTCCTCAGTGAATCATGGAAAAATTTAGTGTCAGCATCCCCCTCTTTTAACCATTTTTGCCTTGATTTCTGATGAATTACAGCTGTCTGATGCTTTTGCAGCATTTTCAGTTCTTCCCATGCCCTCTTTTTTTGTTCAACTTCAGCACTTGTTAGCGCTGCTACATATAGTTTTGCGTCCAAGTCTGCTATTGTTTGATATACTTCACGGATATTCTGGACTATGTCACCATTAACAGACTTATTCCACTGCTTTATAGCTCCTCTGAGCCTTTTGATCTTTTCTTTGGGTGTCTCTCCTTTGGTGGCCCGATAGAGGGGTATTCCAATTTGTCTCAACAGTCTCTCTTAGCCCCTGTTGAGTCAGCCAGACATCATATACCATAAAGGGCTTGGATCCCCAGTCTTTCCCCCAGAGATAAGAGTAGTGGATGGTGATCAGATAGCTCACGACTTAGCGTACATTGGTTAGATTTAGGCCACCGTGCATATATGATGGTATCACTTCAATTACATAATTTTGCTGTAAACCTGCCAAATAAGTCTAATTCTTTAACGGTGATGTGATGAGATGGAAGTAAGATGATATGAGGAGTGAAAATTTGAGTAAGAAAAGTACAGAAAAACACTTGACAGTATACCATAGGTTATGGAATGACCCCACAATTAATGGTCATCCAATAATGTGCTGTCAAATAAGTCTAATTCTTTAACAGTGATGTGATGTGATGGAAGGAAGATGATATGGGGAGTGAAAATTTGGGCAGAAAAAGTGCAGTAACACACTTGGCAGCATACCATAAGTTATGGAGTGACCCCACAATTAATGGTAATCCAATAATGTGTTGCCATGTACTTTTCTTGTTGTTTTTCTTTCTATATTTTCCTTCCTTTTATCATTTTCCTGAGAGGGAAACAATAAGAGGTGGTGTCAAAAAAGTGGTGTCTTATATGACTTTAATAAAAAAAAGATGTGATAACTCTCACATAGAGTAAACTTATGGTGTTGAACGTTATGTGCGCAATAAATGAGTTATGTGCCGAATTCTAATCATGATCGTCGAGATTGTGATACAACACTTATATCTGACGCTCATGATTAGAATTCGATAAATAATTCAATTATTCGCTACCTAGCATTCGACATTTGAAGATTATTCCTATCACCCATCCGTGCAACCCATCAAAATTGTTCTATAATGCATTGCTAAAAAAAAATTGTTCTATAATGATGAGTTTGGATGTTCGGGACATAAGATCCTTCCGTCATTATGCAATAATTGTTACATTTTGTTACATTTTTGTACACTATCAACTTTGAATTATTTGAGCTTAAATTTAATTAGCATAAATTTGTTATGGCCAAGCAACATGAATCACTATCTCACCGTTGCATGTTAGTAATTCCACCCTTTGAAGTCCAGTAATATCGAGTCAAACATCACACGCTCCTCCCTCCTCTTCATAAATAGTATTGATAGTTGCCAAAAAAAAATACAATACACTCACTTACAAAAAAAAAAAAAAAAAAAAACCATCCATTTCTAGAGGAGCACACATACCAACATTGAATGTGGATGACATTCTGGGCGAAGTCAAGATATTGGATGGCTTGAATCATAGCTATCGCTGGCGAACGGGATGGGTGAGATTACCGATCTTTTGAATTTACTTCAATATTTTTAATTTTTTTTAATATTTTTTAAATATTTTGAACGGCTAAAGCCTGGTGGGCAATAAACCAATCTTAATCTCAGATTAATTATAAAAATAAGCCACCCGGTTTGGTATGAATTGTTACTTGGAAGCCCCGTGCACAACACCGGTCTCCCAAAAAATTGCCAAATTAAAAAAATGGGTAGAGACCAAATTTTTTTTGCCTTGCTTAGCATGTCATTTCCAACCTTTTTTTTTTGGAAATAAAAGCAAAATTTATGTATAAAAAGAGCATGATATATCACAGCAAGAACCTTAAAAAAGTACTTCTACAATGCTCGTGTTTAACGCATAAGTGCACAAATTTAGCACAGGAGACCATTAGTACAAACATTTGGTCTATGCTTCCTTATGAACAACGACAAAGGTGTTGCAAAATAAATTCTTTTGACCAACTCTATTCAAGGATGTTAGTCTATAGATATATGTTTATCTTCTTTGGCCTAATGACCTCCATACTCAAAGAAGCAACAATGATGCAGAATAGTATTTTGGCCTCAATACAAAGGATATATGCGATTACACGTCCAGCCTTTTGCATTTGGAATCTTGTTCACGACAGGTATATTGTGTTATAACAATTCGAACATCTTCTATTAGTAACCGTACTCTGTGGTTGCATGGGGGAAAGCCAAGAATAATATTATCTATAATATTTATAATAGATAATAACTAAGTGGGCGTGTAATGGGGACTAGTTCCTAGGCCTTAAAATATAGCTTGCTATTCATATGGTTGATAAGACTCAACCATATAAATAGATGGGAGTGCCATTATTTATTTATACACCAAAAACATTTGCATTATGACCCATAAATACCAACGGTTTCTAAGATAATTATTCTTCGGCATGTCACTTAAATTTTACACATACACTTGTATTCTAAATTTGACAACACTGAACTAATTTCATTATGACCCAGAAATTCGTGTTAATAAGATATTATTACGGATCGTTTCATAAATAGCATTGGTTCATAATATGCTAACGGTGGGCCATACATGGGAATTGAATGTACAATACATGAATTAGTTTAGGCATCGAGTATTAATCAAAGAGGGCTGCTATTTGTACTACCATAAAATCGAATTTATAAATTGAAATTGCGCAAAATGACCAAAATACCCCCACTTAGCACAGTAACACGGTTTGGGCCTGGGGGGTATTTTCGTTATTTTACATCATTTCGGTTTAAATATTCGGTTTTATGTAGTACGAAGAGCATTTCCCTTAATCAAAACTCCATAGATGCGGACGTGTGGGGTACACCGCTTTCAACTCCATGAGAAGTTCACTGAACCTTATCATTTAGAGGAAGGAGAAGTCGTGACAAGATTTTCGTAGGTGAACTTACGGAAGAATCATTGTCGAAACCTGCCACGAGCAGGATGCACATATTCATGCCCAGTGCGGACACCAACGTCCAAGTGCTTGCGCCATTCGTCGGACCTCCATCCCAGCCAGTCCCTCGTGCAAGCGAGTGCGGCAGGCAGGGCAACCAACCCACGGTGGCAAGCACTAAGGATTACAATGGTGGAACACTGTCACTAGCTCCGTTCGAGAAGGCGGCCACCTAGCCCGCCTAGGCACCACCTAATCATTGGGCGGTCGACCTCCGCTCTACCCGAATGCCGCCTAAGTACCCGCTTAGGGACGACTAAGCGGGCGCCTAAGCCGCCTAGGCGCTCATTGAACCCTGACCGCCTAGGGACCGCCCAGCGCTTTCTCGAATACTGGCCACTAGTACTTCCCGTTCATGGTGTGTTGTGCTTGTGGCATGTGTCTCCCTGAATTGAATACATAAAAAAACTCCATAGATGCCACATAATGAAATCATGCATATCACGTTTAGTCGACAGGTGTCAAAGAGAGGTTGGCCTAGTGGTTATGGGGTGACAATTGCACTCACAGGTCACGGGTTCAAATTCCCTCAATGACATTACCTATAAAAAACGTTTAGTCGACAGGTGTCCATACTGAGTTTAATCTCCCATTATTTTCAGACATATCCATATAAAACTTCTCCCATAAACAACTCTCACATCACAAACTGATCTAAGTCCACCATTGTCTCTAGGTATGGTGATGATTACATCAATATTATAGTCAATATTACTTTGTTCACATTATATTTTCATTCACAGGTTCAGTTTCTTCTACTTCTTCAGGATGATCAATCTCAAACCCGTCACATTATGCTAGAATACCATAAAGATGCATGAAAGCAAGGTGATGGCAAACATGCATACATAGTAAAGGACATGGGATCTTAAGAGGGATCTAATTCATATCTAATTACTTTGATTAGGAGACTAATCAACAGATGAGTAGAAAGTGGTCCTAGACGTTCTTTAACGAATTAAGAGTATAGTGTAAATCAGCATTTCCTAGCGTGTGCGCGAACTATTCATAACACATGATAGGTGGTAAGGTGCAATAATAGGCTAATACTTCGTGGAGTCTTTGAGCATTGAGCGTGGAGCATGAAGCGTGTGAGCATGCGAGCGTCTAAGCATGTAAGAATCACACATTTATATTGTGGGGTCAACGGACACCCCCACTGAAAATTTTTTTCCCACCGAAGCTGAGCTAGTAGTAGCATATCGTTTAGGAGCACATGTTTAATGAAAATAATATCATACTAATGGGAAAAGTAGTACATTAAGATAAACTAGGGTTTCAACTAAATTTTCAAATATAATTGATTTTAATTAAACTCATACCTAAACAATCCCCTTGTAAGTGCACCAAAGAGCCACACGCTCATACACAGATGTACGTTTTAAGTACATCGGCTCAAGCATTATTTCGAAAATTGTATTAAAGCTTCTAGGGACAACAAATTTTATATTGAGCAATTTTATATACTCAATATACATCCTACATACAATATATCCGGTGCATTAGTGCACTAGTAAAGGTTCATAATTTTGTTGTAAACTTTACATACATTCTCTCCCTCTCGTATCATGTGCCATCACATACTAAGTTTTTGGTATGACTTATCACCGTCCTATAAATTTGAGGTATGTTGTTATTAAACCGTAGCATTTGGAATATAGGCTCATTAAACCGTAGCATTTGGAATATAGGCTCATTTGGAATATATGGCCAACTACCTTAGTTGCAAGGTAGGCAGCATACTATTCATATACTTAGGCCCCTGTGGGTGCAATAGCAAAAAAAACCATGACTTGAGCTCTAATTATTGACAAGTTCACGAAATGTGTGATGAGTTGGGAAAGCAGGATACTATCTATTGGTGACCAGGTAACACGAATAAATTCAATCCTCTGGCCACTTTCATGCGACTAGTTCCCGTGTCTTAGGGCTCCTAGGACAGCAATCAACCTTTTAGAAAGAGTGATTAGGAGTTTTTTCTGGGGTGAGTAACATGATAGTAGGAAGATACATTGGATAGCTTGGAACAAAATTGCTAATTAAAAAAGATAGAGGTGGCCTAGTTATCAAAAACCTAGACACTTTCAATCGTGCTATGCTTGGCAGGTTAGGCAGCAAGTTTCTGGACTCAACGGAATACTTATGGAAGCAAGTCATCTGATCCCTATATGACAGACATGGCAAAGTTTAGCTTGAAAACCTGGCAGATCTACGGATGATACCACACATGCAAGGAAATCAAACAGGAGGACGAAGAGGCACACACTTTGAATCTGAATGGTGGCAAACCCTCAAACAAGTTCTGGAAGAGCCATTCTTTCAAAATCAACAGCCGCTGAAGATAGGAGACTGAGCACGAGTTCAGTTCTGGGAGATGGAATGGCTCGGAGATGAGAAGCTTGCAACAAAGTACCCCAGACTTTACAAAAAATTACTAAGAAAAGGGCTACATTTGCAGAAACAAGGCTAATGGAATAATGGAACATGGAAAAGAGAGCTTTATCAAATAGAAAGGCAGCAACTAGATGAATTATCTGCAGCACTATCTAACATATCATTGCAGGCAAACATACATGACCAATGAAGGCAAAGACAAAACAGTCAGAACGCATACACGGTAAAGCACAGTTATGAAGACATCATGAACCAGTAGATAGCCGTGTTTGAAGAATCAACAACAAGAAAACTCAAACAAGTATGGAATGCATATATGCCAGCAAAATACTCTTATCTTCTATTCATCCATTACAGGCTACCAACAAAGACAAACTTGAGGAAGCTAAATATTATCAAAGAAGATCAGGCCATCGACTGCACTCTATGCAGCACATATGATGAAGATAAGAAGTATCTCTTCATGAATTGCAGACAAGCAAAAAAAAGTATGAGATGAAATAAACTGATGGTTACACTTGTCGGTACGCCCGACTGGAGCACCAATAGCCGCATAATTCATGGACAACAAGCCCCTAGGTCTCTCCGCGCAAGCCTGGAACTGCATCAGGACTGCAACAATCTGTGAATTATGGAGAACACGCAATCGGATCCTTTTTGGTGAACAAGAAAAGCTGAACGAATTTCAAACATCAGAACGCACACAGACATTACTCTGGTACCTATACTCAGCAAAGAAACTCATTATCAGAGCAATGCACTCTCGATACCTGTGGGGAGGTAACCAGATCGAGATTTGGTTCCGCTACATCGTTGTCGTCGAAACAGAGAGGTGAATCGAAATCAATCTCTTCATCGCAGGGATCAGGCATCTTTTGATCTGGGGTAATATGCTATTGGGTTGGGCCTATTCCTATTTAGTTTTGGCCCGATTTCTTGGGCACGCATGTAGTGATGTTGATAAATTTTGTACACAAACTTATACCATTTATTAAATACCAAAATTTTAACGGTAAAAAAAATCGTAGTCCGTAGCATTTGGATTTTTTTTTTGGGGGGGGGAAAGAATAACTTTTCTTTTTCAAAATTAACTTGACGAGTTCTGACTAATGGTAGTCTATCGACCATTATAGAAATGAAAAGAACTTACCCAAAAAAAATAGAAATGAAAAGTAACTCATAAATTAGTATTTTTTTAGCAAGGCTAAATTAGTATAAATAAATATATGATAATAGGCAAAATATCTCGAATATAAATTAGAAAGTATGGACTTCCCTTCAAAGAGCACAAAAAAGTTATACTAAATAAACATAGGTGCGTTCTAGACCCCTATATTTAAACTTACATAGGAGTACTTACTAAACAAATTTTGTACACTACCACTGAAAAGTGGTGTACAAAACCAACGTTTTGATTGGTTGAAATTTAGAATGGGTCCACTATCATTTAATCATTGTTTTTCTTTTTACTCCATTTAACCTACCACTCTTTAACTCCAGTAAATTTGTACATTTGTAGTGTTTATAAAATTTATAATCTATAGCATTTAACCCTTTGCATTAATAGGATAAGGTTTTAGTTTTTCGGCGGCGAAATCGCCGTAATATTAATTTCATTTTATTTATTTTAGGATTAAAAATTGGATATATTAAATTGTGATACAAAGAATAACTAAAATGTATAGTTAAATGTGGTGGGTTAAAGGGAAGAGAAAGAAAATCATGATTAAATGATGGTGGATCCATCCTAAATTTCAACCAATCAAAATGTTAATTTTGTACACCACTTTTAAAGGGTGGTGTACAAAATGCTCTCAGTACTTACATAGGAGTATAGGACATTGAATCTTGAACCTCCATTCAGTGAAATTGGATGGATGTGATTTAAACAACAAAGGTCGCCCCGTGACTTGAATTTCCTCCATGCGGAAAGATCGGCCGACCTGGGAGAAGCCATCTGTCTGATTCCCCCTAACGACGCAACGGTGGCCGGTGAGACTGCTATGCTTCCTCCCAAGTACCATCTCTGGATCATACCCGCCACGATGCCATTCTGCACTTCGATCTTCGAATCGTCTTTCCCCTCCGCCTAAAACGAAATCTGCACAAGCTTCAAATTGGATGCTTCCAAAGAAGGAAAAAACCAACGCCGTGAAAATTGAAGGGATTCACTTTACCTCCGCGCGGGCAGCTGTAGCTGGGTAGTAAAATTCAATAGTGAATCCTTTTCGAGATACTTCGACTGTAAAAACTCCACAATCTGTTCCAGAGCTTCCTCTTCTTCGTATTTATCTTCTTCCGTCAGACGGTCCCTCACCGCACTCTCCAACTGCACCCCGAATTGGGAACCTTTGATCTCCTTGATCACCACTTCACGCAGAAATTTATCCACAGGAGCTGCAATTTGTTAACCCCCATCCCGTTCATGAGACCACCACAACACACAGAAATTCATTTAAAAGGAAATGAATGACCTTTTCATTCATTTCATTCAATTGCACATGAATGGGTTGTGTAAAATGAATTTTGTTTGCACATAGATTGTTTCTCTCTTTTATCATGGGCTGAAAATCAAAAGTAAATAATTTTTAATTTTCGATCTGAAATGGATTGG
>JAOYMZ010075355.1:0-11857 GCA_025802335.1 Pinguicula primuliflora | reverse complement strand
TCCATAAGTCAACCGCCTATGCTTGAACTGAAACCCTTGCCATCTCACTTGAAGTATGCTTTTCTAGGAGAAGGGAAGGACCTCCCAGTTCTGATCAGCAGCACACTTCATGCAGAGGAGGAACTAGCCTTGATAGAAGTGTTGAGGAAGCATAAGAGAGCATTAGGGTGGACCTTAGCAGATCTAAAGGGCATCTCTCCTACCATTTGTATGCATAAGATACTCCTTGAAGATGAGTGTAAACCAGTGGTGGCTGCCCAAAGGAGACTCAACCCGAACATGCAAGAAGTTGTCAAGAAGGAGATCTTGAAATGGTTAGATGCTGGGATCATTTACCCCATCTCAGACAGCAAGTGGATTTCTTCGGTGCAGTGTGTGCCAAAGAAGGGGGGATCACCGTTCAAAAGGGTGAGGGTGCAGAACTCATAGCCACTAGGCCCGTGACTGGGTGGAGGGTGTGTATGGATTACAGAGAGTTGAATAAGGCAACAAGAAAGGATCACTACCCTCTCCCCTTCATCGATCAAATGCTGGATAGATTGGCTGGTCACGAGTATTATTGTTATCTTGATGGTTACAATGGCTACAATCATATCATGGTAGCACCTGAAGATCAAGAGAAGACAACTTTCACATACCCCTATGGTACCTTTGCTTTTAGGAGAATGCCATTCGGATTGTGTAATGCCCCTGCTACATTCCAAAGGTGCATGATGGCAATCTTCTCAGATATGACGGGGGAGATCATTGAAGTCTTCATGGATGACTGCAGTGTTTATGGAGATGCATTTGATCAATGCTTGAGGAATTTGGAGAGGGTGTTGCAAAGATGTGAGAAGGTACAACCAGTGTTGAATTGGGAGAAATGCCACGTCATGCTGAAAGAAGGAATTGTCCTCGGTCACAAGGTTAGTAAACAAGGCCTTGAAGTGGATAGAGCTAAGATTGAGGCCATCAAAAATCTTCCTCCACCAATTTCAGTTCGGTCAGTGAGGAGCTTCTTGGGCCACGCAGGGTTCTACAGGAGATTCATCAAGGGTTTCTCGTCCATAACAAAGCCTTTGTGCCATTTGTTTGAGAAAGAAGTCGAGTTCAACATGACGGATGAGTGTGTTAAAGCCTTTGAGGAGCTGAAGAAACATTTGATCTCTACACCAGTGATGCAAGCACCAGAGTGGAGCCAGCCCTTTGAGATAATGTGTGATGCTTCTAACTCGGCCATTGGAGCTATCCTTGGTCAAAGAAAAGAAAAGATCTTCACCGCTATCTTCTATGCAAGCTGGATGCATTGTGCTGCAGAATTGAATTACACATCCACAGAGAAAGAGATGCTTGCAATTGTGTATTCCTTCAACAAGTTCAGATCAAACATCCTAGGGAGTAAGGTCACGGTGTTCACGGATCATGCAGCCATTAGGTATCTCATGGACAAGAAGGAAGCCAAACCAAGATTGATCAGATGGATTCTTCTCCTTCAAGAGTTTGACATGGAAATCAGGGATAAGAAGGGGATAGAAAATGTGGTGGCCGATCATCTTTCGAGATTGGAGAGCAATGAGCAAGCTCGAGTTCCACATCTAGCCATCAGAGACAACTTCCCTGATGAACAGCTCTATGCTATCTCTACTTCTTTCATACCATGGTATGCTGATATCGTGAATTACTTATCTTCTAACATGCTTCCTTCTTTCACTTTTCAGCAAAGGAAGAAATTCTTCGCTGATTTGAAACACTACTTCTGGGAGGAGCCCTACCTATACAAGTTATGTGCTGATCAGGTTGCATAATCTTCGCAGTTCTCGTCTCAATATATTCCCTGAGTTTATAGTTATTCCAACATGAACATATTGGTGGTATGGCCGGTGAGCTTAGGTACTTTGAATGTGGGTTGAGCCTTTAGGGTTTAGGGTTTAGGGTTTAGTTGGATTTTTGAATTTCATGATCTATTGAAAGTGATTGTATGCTATGTTTTGTAACTGGTAGGAAGAATGAACGCATACGAACTGTGAACTATGTGTGTTATGTGGGTCGGTTTGAATATGTGATTATATGTTTGTAATTTCGAGATTTATGGATCTAATGACGTGCCTGCAATCTGGTTTCCCTGAGACTTGACCTGCCGGAGCGACGCGCCCCATTCAGCATGAACGTCGATGATGGTGGGGCTGCCGTAGCACAGACGATCATGGCATAGGACCAATCGTGCGAGACAAATCGCACTGGGATGGGGCTACACAACTGGTGGAAGACGAGCTCATGGCACAAGCGTTGTCGCGACCGTCGGGGCAAGTAATACCGTGACGAAAACCGATGACGGTGATGTTGCCAATTATCGGCCACCTGAGATGCGTCTGCTGCTAGAATGACTTGGCCGGCATGAAGAAAATTATGGTGGATGGGTAATGATTTGCATTGTGACGGAGATGAGAGGAACAACAGGCTAAAGCACGACGATGCTGCTGTCGTGGCTGCCGGGCGGAGGCTGGGCAAATTCGTCCTGTTGGTGAGGTCGTTAGAGACATTTTTGTGACTCACCGGAATGTAGGGATGAAAACACCGGAAAGGAGAAAGACCAGAGATGAACAGCTGTTGCCATACTCCGAACATGACCTCCCACTGGCGATGATGTGAGTTCTCGACTATCGTAGGGATGCGTCTATCGACCCCAATTTTGACACGATGATGTGAATTGATGAATTGAATTAATTGATGATGAATTAATTTGTGGAATATTTGAATGAACGAAAAATGGTACGTGTCGTACATGAACTAATGTGATTTAGGAGATATATGATACTAATTCGTGAATTATAATATATGAGTCGGATTTTTGATAAAATAACTGAACCTAAGAAGGACAAAATAAGTAGTACGTGATTTAGGATGATAGAGGAAAATTAGAGGAATTTATTCTGAATATATGTAATCACTGCACTTATGTTAGACACAAGGATGACTCCTCCTACTGAGCTTTTCGACGCTCGCACCCCTACGTGAATATTTTCTTGTAGGGTCGGAGCATCACGACCTAGATTGAGGAGTCAGGAAATGCGGTTAAGGCACATTTTCCCTATAGTTATGACTTATGTTATATTTTGAGAAGATGAATGTATTCGTGAGATATTGGATTTAATTTATATTTGTTTTGAAATTTAACTATGTTGGTGTGAACAATGACAATTTAGATGGTGGATTATTATGCGTTATTTCACCATTTATATCTATTATCGAGTTTTAAATGAATTAACGGGCACGGGTATAGCCAGAAGGCTATACTGCCATAACGAACCCAAAGACCGAAATTCAATGGTGCAACTAATTTTGACGACGGGTGATGAAAAGTATGAGTTGAGTACGAAATTGAGCATATAAGGCTGTGTACAAGATCCTTCATATATATATATATATGTATATATGTGGTCAATTTGTTTTTATGCCCTGCCGGGCTGAAGCCTCCAACACGGATCGTCTCGCCACCATTTCCCGCCCCTTCTGTGTCTTTGCCTTCCGCACGACATCTCCTATTTAAATGTCATTCCGGACTTCCATTTACCTACACCTTCAAAAACTAATACAATTTGAAGTGTCAACAAGAGTAGTATCATTTTTGGGGCTCCCAATTCCCTTCTTATTTTCCAGATGTAATTTTTAAGTATTAATATATTACATTCTTTATATTATTTTAACTAAATTATATTTTGTCACAGACAATGAGCTAGACCAGCTATGAACAAAATAGCAAATGGTGCATGCCTATATCAAAGGTAGCAACAAATCTCACAATGGAATGTGATATGCAGGATGAGGATTACGGCGGTTGTGAAGTATCTCTTCCCGACTTTAGGCCTAAATTTGTGCACTGGTGTTGGAGTAGGGACTATGACTCCTTTGTTGTTGATCCCCCAAATTAAGGAACAGCTAGTGGAGAGATGTTATTTTCGTGTTAAAACCTTCATGTTGGCAAATAACGCACTTATTGATCCAACGACCCACTTACTTGTGGTGGAAAACAAAATGAAGTTTACTGATGAGCATAAGTATCTGAAGACTATGACTTTCGAGGAGTTTTATTATTGGAAAATTTTATAGGGACATTTAGTTTGAAATTGCAATTGTTGTATTTACTTTTGTATAATAAATTGTTTAGTAACATGAGTTTATTGATACAAATACTTAATACACAATACAATATAAATCAATCAATACGTACACCAACACTTGCTTGTCGTCAATGCCTATGTCCTCTACTGGGCCCACGATCAAGAGGTCTGCCTACATTATTTTGAGATGGAATTACGCCTTCGTCTGGTTCATTATGTATTCTTACGTCTGCTAGTCTCCGACCAGTCTGTTTGTTTTTCTTCAGTTTAAATTTGTGTATCAACGAAAATGCAGGAGTTGGTTCTTGTATGTGGGGACCCCTCGCATGCCATGATTACTCATACATTCGCATAAGCTCGAGAATTGTCACCCCTGGAATGCAATAATCCATAAGGTCCTTGCGATATTTTCGACATGTCTACAAATTTTCGAATATTATGATCAGTATATAAGTTATATAGTATATTGTAGTAAAATGCGGTATAATGAAAAACTAACCTATATCGCATGAGATCACAGAATGTCGTATCGAGACCACTTCCCATACGAGCAATTGTAGATATTTAACTCGGCATGTTGTGGCATTCACGTGAGCCCCGAGTATAAACTTGCGCATGTAATCGAGTTCCACCCTCAAGCATTTCGAATGGCTTCACTTCGTGCATCGGAGCACGTGCCACTGCTCGCTCGTAAAAATGCTTGGCTTTCTCACTCCACCCATCAAGAGATGATGTCATGCGTAAACAATCACTCTTTCGTGCGTTGAAGTAGTCAATGCAACTATCATGCGTCTACTGCATGATCGATGTAATGGGCAATCGTCTCGCGCCCTTCAACACTTCATTAAAGCACTCCACCTGATTCGTGGTCATGATTCTACAGCGTGGTCCTCCATCATACGATAGTGTCCACATCTCAAAAGGGATGTTCACGAGATATTCATGTGCTTTCGAATTTTGGCAGTAAATTTCGTTCATCTGACTGTGGAACTTGGCCTGACTTACTCATGAACCGGCTATCTAATCGCATTCTTGACCTTTCGAATGATGCTTACTTGCAATATACCATCGTATCTTATAACTCTTAATCACCCAGAACTCTCTTTTCGTCACCATAATATGGTACTTTGTTGCAGCATGTTGCAGATGAGGCTTATTTCTGAATAGTTGGCCCTCTGCAATCAGACCTGAGTCTTCATCGTAACGTTTTCTGCTCAATGGGGACAGAATATTCATTGAGTCCCCCATCATATGGCATGCCGTCTGATAATGTGGAATATATTATCAATCATACATCTGATCTACCTGTTGCCGCACCAAAATGGGTTGAATGTCCTCTCCCTCGTCTACATCAATGTATGCTATATCACCTACAAGATAGATAATATGGGACAAGTGGTCAGCTGAATCACCTACAAGATAGATAATAGGGGACAAGTGGTCAGCTGAATCACCTACAAGATAGATAATAGGGGACAAGTGGTCAGCTGAATCACTTTGGGGCAACGTCCAAGTATTTTGTGGCTGAGAAGAACCTCATTGGCTCATCGGTTGAGACCACACATATGGGCTCGGTGTACAAGGATATTTTGAATAATTTGGATACGGTTGATGTGAATAATCGGGATATTAAGTTGATGAACTTGACATGACATACTACGGAGGTATATTTAAATTAGGGATTTCCGAACTCGAATCGAAAAATCAATAAAAAATCCAGAACCGCTAAAATTATCAATTATAATATATCCTAACATATAAAACAAAAAATAATAATATTAATTCAATATTAAATGTTTCAAACACACAAGGATAAATATTAAAAAATTAACTCTCGAAAATAATAAGGGAACTGGTAGCCCAAAAAATGATATAACTCTCACTTAAAGCTGTATATGTTTTGGAGGTAGACACTTCTAATTATATCAATTTTGAAGGTGTAGATAAATGAAAGGTAGGAATGCCATTTAAATAGGAGAAATCGCGCTGAAGGTAAAGATGCAGAAGAGGGCGGGAAACCCCACGTTGAAACCTTCTATGCGAATGTTAAATCGCACTGAAGCCTTCAGCGCAAAATTCTTAATTATGAATTAAGAATTCCGCTCTAAAACTTCAGTGCAATGCACTTCCGCGTTGAAAATTTAAGCACATCAGAATATTTTAACAAGGCGTAATCTATGACCGGTCATATTTAATAATTGACTTATATATGCCACTCCCTCTTTAACATTTGTCACATGTTCCGGTGTTCACCTTCACGTTTAGTTACACCTCTCACTCTTATCAATTTTCCATATACAAAAATAAATTGTCGAAAAACAGAGAGTAAGAAGACGAGAATAGTAGCCGGTTGATCTCCTGTTGAAGGTATATTGATAATCAGGTAGATTTTTGTCTACATTCTTTCTCTGCGGTGACACGGAATTGAGTTTGCGGGAATGGGTAAGAAAGGCGGAGGAAGAAGAGCAGGATGGTTTGCGTCTGTAAAGAGGGTATTCAAACAATCACCGGAGAGAAAAAGGGAATCGCCGGAAAAGAAGGTACGTTCATTGACGTCTTCTCTGATCTGATTATTCTCACATTCTTGGTCCATTAATCTTTAAGGTTGGGGCCAACGGCCATTCATCTGGTCCCCATTAATAACGCCCAGAAAAGAAAACCCAATTGGCTCTTGTCAAATTGCTTTCTTTACAACTATGCAATTCAGATCGACCCACATGCCCATTTTATGGTCCAAAATCTTACCACTAGTTTAATGATATTATGTCTGAAATCATAACCGTGATCATTAATTCAAAACATATAGATACCACATAAGCTCATGTGGTGCCAACAGCCATCTATCGTGGTGCCATTACATTCAAATCACAATCTTTCTACTTGTAGTGGTTTATTTATCATACTTTAGAGAACAATCATCTTTTAGAGGAGATAAATGAATCTGGTAATCCTGAATTACAACAGGCAACTGTGGAGAAATGGCACTACGAAGCGCCGGAAGTTTTGTCGTTGGATAAGTTTTCGCCGGAAAGTTCACCTGACGTCACGAATGGGAAGAGCATCCAGTTGTCCCCGGCGCCGGGAGATCCGAATCATGTGATTGCGGTGGTCGCGGATACTTCCGCCGCCGCTCAGGCAGCGGCTAAGGTGGTAAGATTGTCCGGGTACGGTCGGCAGTCAAAGGTTGAAAGGGCTGCAATTCTGATTCAATCTTATTACAGAGGATATCTGGTAAAGTGTAATTCTGATTCAATCTTATTGGTTTAATTTGAAATGGATCTTAATTAGGTGTGAGATGTCTAATTTAATTTTGTAGGCAAGACGAGCACTGCGTGCCTTAAAGGGTTTGGTGAGGCTCCAGGCATTGGTGAGGGGTCACAATGTGCGAAAGCAGGCTCAGATGACAATGCGGTGCATGCAGGCTCTGGTTCGGGTTCAGGCTCGTGTCCGAGCCAGGAAACTCCAATTACTCCATGACAAGCTGAAGCTCCAAGCCAAACTGGAACACGAAGAGCGAAGCTCCTACTACACTAGTGCCGATGCCGAACCTCCAACGATGGACGACTACTCATCCAGGAAATTATTCGATTCCGATGTGAAACGGGAGAGAGCTCTTGCATTTTCTGCTGCATACCAGGTTGCATTCGAATTCCAATCACCTATCTGAGAAATGTTATCGTCCATAATCTTATAAACAAATTAATGGTATTTGGTCCATCCAATCTACAGGAATATTTTGATTTGATACTCATACAATACAATACAATGTTGAATTGAGTTTGTGATATTGAATTGCAGCAGCAGCAACACCGACAAATAATGTCGAATTCCGACAAGAATGGCAACGATCCAGAGATCGGTCCGTGGGATTGTAGTTGGCTTGAGCGGTGGATGGCATCCCAGCCGCGTCATGCGGTGGCGCGTGAGAAAGCCATGGATCGCATGTCGGAGAAAACCGTTGAAATGGATCAGATCACGAGCGGTGGTGGGACCCGGATCAACAGGGAGTCCAGCCCGATTATGTCACGGGCGCCGAAGCGGTCGAGCACCGAGGAGGCGTTTCCGAGTTACATGGCTCCAACTCAATCTGCAAAAGCAAAAGTGAGAAGTCAATGCCCGACGATTCAGCCGAGTCCGCCGCGAATGCTGTCGACGAAGAGAGGAGGAGGAGGAGGGGCAGTCGCAGTCGCAGTCGGGCCAGGATATGAATCATCGAGCTCCGGAGGAGGAACTACACGTACAGCTTACCACAAGGGAACGAGAAGTCCAAGCCCAAAAGAATGTTTTGGGTACAGGTAGTGGCCTGTAGCTGGAGCCCAACCGAGGAAAAATAATGGAGTGGGTGATTACAAATTTATTCAGCTTGTTATTATGGGTTCATGTTATGTATCACGATATTTATTATTAGATAGATATAATGCGTGATTAATTTGAACCCAACGGTTATTTATAAGTTTTTTTTTATAAGTAAATGAGAGTAATACTTCCTCTTCTCCCCAGTATTCGAAAATTTTTACACTACCGACTAATCTAGGAGGTCTGCATCCAGCCCAAAGACTCTTATGGATTAGGCCTGGCCAAGGTGCCTTTGCTGGGGCTTGAACTCGAGACCTCTTAGTCAAAGTTCACCTTTATTGCCACCAGACCAAGCTGGCTTGGTTACAGGTATTTATACGTACCTGATGAGTCTGACAACCTATCTATTGTGGGTTATTTATAGACTTGTTAGACATTAAACTACGATAAAATTTTTTTATCATGCACTGCAATTTTTTTTTTTACAAAATACAACAAGACAGCGGGTGGTACCTGCATCACTTTCCATGATGAAGATTTTCCTAATCGAAGAACATGTAATCACTTTTCATGTCGTCCAGGTACTCACTTTACATACTTCCCATGCACCCAGGAAATCATCTGAATACAGGATGGGTTCGCGATATTTTATTTGGCAACTTCGACGCAAGTTAAAATTCAAAGGGATAAATTTCTTCCTTTTTTTTCCTGATTTCTTCTTGGCAGTGTTAATGCCTTGATGATATGTCTCTATTTCAGGTCCTGGAGGAAGTGACTAATCTGTAGTCTCTGGTTTCTCTGCCAAAACCGGATGTACATCTTCCTGCAGATCAGTAGAAACTGCCGGGAGTGACTGATCTACAGTAACTGGTTTTTTCTGCCAAAATCGGATGTACTTCTTCCTGCAAATCAGCAGAAACTGCTGGGAATGACTTATCTGTAGTCTCTGGTTTCTCTGCCAAAACCGGATGTACTTCTTTCAGCAAATCAGCAGAAACTGCTGGGAACTCAGCCTTTTACGCGTGACACTCATCTAGACTTTGGAGATCATTAGTAAGATCGACTACCAGTCGGATTCCATTAGGAGAAAAGTGATCATAGAGATCCTCTTCAGTAGCTATTGCCTCACCTGACCCCGAGCTCACCGTGTCTGCCCAACTATTACCTCCTTCAACAATTGGTAGCTGCAGAGATCCCATGTCCGAAGCCACAGAATTTTGCAACCCTGCAGATTCGGCAGTAGGTTCGGTCTGTTCTAATCCCTCAACAACAACAGTATGTGCACAGGCAGAAAACTTTGGAATATATGGAATGGCTCCAAGATCTAATGCCTTCATATGTCTCACCTGATCAGTTGCTGAGCGCATATCTCTTGCTGAAAAATCCTCTTTAGCTAAGGTCCTTTCATCCTCATCAGTCATTTCTGCCCAACTCCTTCGACTCAGATTTTTTTGCACTTTCTCATGTTGCAGGCATTCCTCAAATTGCTTTTTTTTATAGTCAAAGGTATCGAATTCTGTACCTCTACATTGAAAGGTACTCAGCTCACTAGTTGAGTTACTTGGGTTTGATTCCTCAAATTGTTGTTGAAACCCACATTGATCTTCCTCATTTTGATCATCCATATGTTGATGATCCAACTGTTGCTTCTCATCCTTCAAGTTATCAAAAATCCATGTGTATTGTCCCTGCAAGTTACTCACGACAACAACCACAATTATGGAATGAGGCTCCAATCGATTTCAGAAGTTTAAATTTTGTCTTAACCAAAAAAAGGAAGTTTAAATTTTGATTTGTGATGAGACACAATTTAAAGATTTTAAAAGAAAATAATCTTGATAGAGCTATGTCTACGGGAGTTTCTCTACCCCGGGATACTTACCCTGACTTCCATGCTAAAATCCCAGGAGCATCGCCTAGCTCTAAGCACGTGGCTGTGTTACTGCCGCACCCGCTTGCTGGTAACACTAAAGATAAAATGGACCTTTTTGTTAATGCTACTAAGAAAAAGGCATGTGTCGGCTTTCATTTGGGAAGAAGCATCCGTTGAAGACACGATGAATTTAGTCTGCCATTATTTCGAACCTCCGTGAGAAGTCTGCTCTAGGCTAGCTTTCTTATTTTTCTTTTCTATTTTGGCTTCGGCTTTCATTGTATTAAAAAAATGAAAATAATCTTAAGTGACCACAAACTTTGTGAAGAAACGATTTTCTAAAGCCCGTAACAATGACTGAAATAAAGCGAATAAGATGCAATTTACACCCCTTTATTTTGGGATAAAGTCACTTTACCTCCTTATGGTTTAAAAAGTGACAATTTGCCCTCATATAATTTTGAAAATAAAAGTAAAGTGGCCCCTTATTTTATTTTAATTAAAATTAACAATACAAGGACTAAAATACTCTAAATTAAAAAATAAAAAATAATAAAAAACTATTTTATCCCTAAATATCATCGATTACAATTTTTTTAAATTATAAACTACTAAAACATAAAGTTTGAAATATAAAAAATTAAAATCAAAACATTATAAAATGAAAAAAATATAAAATAATAAAAAGACTTTAAAAATTCATAAAAAAAAGAAAAAACAATTAAAATTCTGTACAATTAATAAAAAAATATAAAGAGACAGAGAAATTACATAACAATTTGAAAAAATAATCGCTACAAATGTAATAAAACCGTAAACATTTAAAAATGTGCTAAAAATGTAATAAAACTGTAAACTCTTAAACCAAATAAAAATATAATTTTTGTATATTTTTAAAATAATTATATCTAAAAAATATTATAAAATTAAATGTTTATAAAATATTGTATTCCAAAATATTTTTAGCAAAAGCTTATATTGTATATTGTGTCTGAGCTGTGTTTTTTATAATTTTTTACATATTTTTTTAAATATTTAAATTATGTATTGCCGATTTTGTATTTTTTTTTACAATTTTTTAATATATTTTGTAGACTACGAACGATTTTCGTTGATTTTAAAGCAAATTTATTTCCTCACATGTAAGCTTGCATCAGTGAATATTATAATTATTAATATTTTATTTATATTTTATATAATGCTAATATATATTTGGTTCTTCATATATATATTTAAAACATAACAAAAAACAAAAAAAATGTAAAACATTGTTTGCAATTTTTTGAATAATTAAATAGCAATTTGACAAATAAAAAAATTAAAAATAAAAAAATAAAAAAACTCAAATGTTATTATTTTTAAATAGTATTTTTATAATAAAAAATAATAAACTAATTTCTCGTTCAATTTTTTTCGCACACTCTCAATACCCGTGAGTGTTATACACACGGGTGTAATTTGCTTTTTTTTTTTTAAAATCACGTGGGGGTAAATTATCAGTTTTTACTCTTATAAAATAATTAAATCAGAAAAATGGCAATTCCGACCACAATCGCGGCCATCCTCGCGGTTGCGCTTCTGATTGCCT
>JAOYMZ010075354.1:0-27619 GCA_025802335.1 Pinguicula primuliflora | reverse complement strand
CCCAGAAACTTAAAGAGCCCACATCAAGAGCCCATGCTGCGACCCGTATCATAAAAATTATTGTTGTTGGTGGTAATTGTTGAGAAAACGTGATGTAAAAAGATAAGGAAATATTTGGGAAAGATCTCATCCAAATCTTTCCTTATCCCATGATCCCATGTTTAACGAGATTCTCGGGTAGTAGAGATATGTGAGACTCTATATTGTAAACTCTATATAAACATATGTGCTAAATAAAGGGGAGATCAACGAAAAAGGAGAAGAAGATCTCTCATATGGAGTAGGGAATTCCCGAACTACGTAAAAATTCTTGTGTTCTTGTTTCACATTCATACGCAAATCAATTCAAAATGAGTATGCAACAATCCTACGCTGCAAACAGAGCTCACTTCCTTGCAAATATCTGGGCCTGCCCCTCGGTGGCAATCCAGGACGAGTTAGGATGCGGGAAGAAATGATTAAACAGATAAAGGGGAAGCTGAAATCCTGGGAAAACAAGTTCTTAAACTTTGCAGGTAAGTGTACTCTTATCAAATCGGTTTTAACTAACTTAACCCTATATTATCTGTATCTGTATTATGCTCCAGCACAGGTAATCAAACGACTGACAAGGCTGATTACAAGATTCTTATGGCAAGCAAAGGAAAGTAACAACAGGCCGATCCACTGGACAAGCTGGGAGCACTTGTGTTTCGAAAAAAAGGAAGGGGGACTAGGCTTAAAAAACCTCAAATCCATGAACATAGCCTTGCTTGCAAAGTGGATTTGGCATTTTAAAAGCGAAGCCGAAGGACTATGGAGGGAAGTGATACTCGCGAAGTATTTCCAAGAGTCTGATTCTATGACAGAATTGCAGCTATTATCCTTACCAGGTCAGACATCTAAGACCTGGAAAGACATCTGGAACTCAGCTGCGACAGAAGCTTGGTTCAACAATTCTGTTGAACTAGAGGTGAAGAGAGGAGACGCGGCATTATTTTGAAAATCAAATTGGACAATTGAGAATACACTTGCTGTTCTATTCGGTGATCTATACAAGATAACCTTGGAGAGAAACATCATGGTTAGAAGGTGCTTGGAATGCTGAGAATAACAACTCTGCTCTAAGACAGATAAGCCATACAATATTTAGACGCCCTCTGCGCCAATGGGAGGCCGACCGGGTCCTCATTCTAAGTTCTACACTACCAGCCATTTTTGTACAAGAAGAGGATCAAGACATCTGGAGATGGATAGCAGATACAACTGGCAAATTCACAGTGTCCTCAGCCTATACACTGATACAGGTGCATCTGCTGACTACACAACTGACAGGTCTGAACTATCTGTAGCCTGGGGAAAATATGCTCCTCTTCGGGTTCAAGCTTTCAGTTGGCATCTTCTTCAGGACAGGATCCCCACTATGACTAATCTGAAAACAACGTGGGATGGCATTAGATCCAACTGTACTGCGTTGCGTCTGGTGTGGTGAACAAGATTAATCTGCAGCTCACCTTTTTTGCTCCTGCTCTCACGCTGAGGAACTATGGAAAGAAATACTGCAATGGCTTGAAATGGCCCAGGTGCTAGACTGCTCAACTGTTTTGCAGCATTACAAATCATTTACCACATCCTTCAAAGGCCGCTTATGGAAAAGAATAGGTTATACCATTTGGCAGGGTACGGTGTGGTATCTTTGGAAAGAACGAAACTGCATAAGATTCGACTCCAAAGGAATGAGCGATGTTATCAAAATACTGATCACTCAAACATGGAATTGAATGCACGTTCATGGAATAACTCCGGCAGGACACACATTGGTGGACTGGTTTCGTATTCCAACAGTTGTTTTTTCGATTGTATTATAGTATTATGGTATCATGCAGTTGGATTTCTAGCCTGTAGGATAGTTTGTACATATTACACCTTTTAAAATTTGATGAAATGGAAAGCAAAGTTATTTACCAAAAAATAAACATATAAACAAAATGGTCTGATCTAGATCCGGAGCTGGTCTTGGGACCATGGACCCAGCTCTGGGCCCGCCCCCTAGGATGGGTCGGTCAGCCACCACGGCAGGGCCGCTCCTTCAGATGGATCACTTTTGTCATCTCTACTTGAAAGCCTTTAGTGTAGTCTGGCATCGCTAGTCGCATGGAAAATCTTGGCCCAGTCCAGCCCACTCTGTTTTGTATAGCCAGGCCCACCGGCATGTCTCCGTTACCGTTACTCAAAAATTTCTCCCTATTTATGTATCCCCGTCTTTCTTAGTGCCCGTTACTGGAAACTCTCTCTCCCTCACGTGTCTGCCATACGTTCACCATTGACCAAATATTCAAATCGTGAAACATGGACCGAAGGACAGGATTCATACTGGCATTTGCCTTCCTAGTGGTTGCCGCCGTCGGCGGACAGTCTCCTGCCGCTGCACCAGCCATTGCGCCAGCAGCCAGGCAGATTTCAATTACACCCACCCCTTCTCCGACAACCGCAACATCTCCGGCTCCAGCTGTAACTCCGGTGACTATTCCAACACCCGCAGCCGCTCCCGTTTCAACTCCTCCGACCGCAGCTCCCGTTATAACTCCTCCGGCTGCAGCTCCCGTTTCCGTTCCTCCTACCGCTTCTCCTGTTCCGTCTCCTCCAGGTCCAGCTGCAGCTCCATTGAGTTCTCCTCCGGCTGCTGCACCGACTACCACACCACCGTCCGCCGTTCCTGTTCAGTCCCCGCCATCTCCAGCTCCAGAGGCAGCCACACCCGTCGTTTCCCCACCCGCTCCGGCGCCTGCCGCGCCAACCGAGGCACCGACTTCGGACAAGAAGCACGGCGCTCCTGCTCCATCTACCGTACTGCTCAGCCCACCGGCGCCACCAACCGAGTCCCCCGGAACTACATCCGATTCCATTTCTCCTAGTCCCACGTCACTCAACGATGAGGTGCGTATTTATTTAATAAGATCTCTCAGATCTAGAAAACATTACATTACATTACAAAATCTGCTCAACAAACGCACTAATTTCAACCATCTCCGATCAAATTTCTTGACTTCTTCTCCTTGCAATTGTCATTTGTCGCCTTCCCATTCAGTGGCACTGTTCTGTTTTTTGCTTTTCAAAAAAAGTGTGCCGTATATATGTGCACAACACAACAGCCTTTTGCTGTTGCTGTTGCTTTTTCAGACACCACCCATTTCCTTGGGTGCTCCGACAATAAACTTATTTCAGATCCATATTAATATGGTGCTCCGACAATAGGTGGAACATTTAAATCAGATTTTATGAATATTGCACTTGTCACGCATTATAGATGATATGATATGATACACCCACATTTAAAACCATATAAATTGATGTAACGTTTCACTTGTGCAGAGTGGAGCCAGTCATTTGAAGATGTCTGGAAGTATGGCCACGGTGGTACTTGTTGCTGCATGCTGTGGATGTCTCTTCTTCTCATTCTAGAGACATGATTGAGAACTTTATACATCTTCAATTTTTTGTTTGTTTGTTTGTTTCAGCACCCCATTAGAAGAGCAATATCAGTTTCATGGTTTATCATTATTATCTCTACCTCTATGTCTGTCTATGGAGCCGGAGGGCATTACCATTCCTACATGTGACTTTGTTTATGTATGTTTTGGCCATACATATAGAGACATACACTATTTGGTTATTACTGTTTTTCGGTACTGTTTGGTTTAGTAACTTCTGGGAATGTGGTGCAGCATGTAAACTGGCTAAATTTTTGCGACATAAGATTTCTTCATCAGTAATTTTCCGCACGAAGAAGAGGGGTTCTCTCTTAACATCGGTGAAAGTGGGTCCGGCCTAATAACCGGTGACACTACGGGCCCGTCGGGTCACGAGCCCTTGAATAAAGGGGGCCTGAATAACCGTGGGAATACCGGATCTCGTATGTGTGGGTGCAACATGGAAGTGAACAAATTAGGAATGTGGGTATCATCCTCAAAATCCTGATAAGGTAATTGGATTCCCCCCCCACACACAATCTTATTTAAACTAGTCATCAAACTCTTATTTGTCCGGTGTGGGACAATAAGATTTCAACACTCTCATTACATAGTGTGCCGTGTCTTTGTAGCACCGTGGATTGGCCGGCGGGCAAATATGTTGAACGCGGATTGACTTACCATATCAATCCGAGTATCACATAGGCACACCCCATATCTCTTTCCGCAATAGTTGATTGTATAGGCAAGATGCGTTTATGGGGTTAGTTGGGACATGATGGATCTCAATTATTTCGCCATGGATAAACATCCAGTCAAAACAATCATAGTATAAACTATATTGATACAATAATATCGATAAGATGACATTAATATTCATTTTTCAAAGATTATTAAGTGGTTTGATACTTTCCAGACATATTGGTTAGAATCTATATATAAACAACCTTTTGTGTTAGGGTTAAAGAGGAAAAGAGACGCAGGAATTAACGTGGAAAAAAAATCCCTCAATGTAGAGAGGAAAAAAATCCCTGGAAAACAATTCTATTATGAATTGTCACATGAGTACAAGTACATGAGGCCCTATTTATAGGTACAAATAAATAGAGTTCTAATTAGAGTCATATTCTAACAAATCTCTCCTTGACTCTACATCAATAGAACTGTTTCCCATAAATCCCGAAGGGTGTTAAACTCCGTGAATACCAACCAAGTCAAGGCAATGCTTGAATTTGGTATTGGATAATGGCTTTGTAAGCATGTCTGCAGGATTCTCATCAGTATGTATCTTTCCCACAACAATCTTGCCTTCAGCAACGACTTCACGGATGAAATGGTACTTGATATCAATATGCTTGGTCTTGGCATGGTACATATCATTCTTGGTCAAACAGATAGCACTATGGCTATCACAATAAACAGAAATAACATTCTGTGGAACACCAAGCTGCGTAAGGACGGCTTGTACCTGAATTTGCCAAATGGAGAAGCTGATTTTGCCATCAAATTTAGGGGCATCAAGTTACGTCGTCATGACTAAAGAATTAAGCCGTCAATATGCTCCTCCAAATTGAGATGAGACCATTCCAAAAACAATTCTTTCAAAATCAGAAAAACAAATTTCGCGGCGAAAATCTTCAACCAACAAAGTCGGTTGCCTGATAAAATCGAAAAAAAAATCTTTGGAAAAAATTACAGATAGCAATTGGGAATAAATTTCTTATTCCGATGAAATTATCCCTCCCTCGGCAAAGAAGACAAATTATATTGTCCAATGAAGTGAAATACACTTCAAATCCAACAAACCGACGACTTTTTCAAATCCTCAAATCCACCAACCCGATGACTTTTTCAAATCCTCAAATCCACCAAAACCGATGACTATTCAAACAATCACAACATGTGACTGTTGACCAATGAGGGAAATCTACTTCAAATCTACCAAATTGAAATCGGTGACTTTTTCTTTGCAACAATTGGGTGGCAACGATCCGTGGAAGCAATGAACCGATTCTGGGCAAGTCGAAAAAAGAACGATTTGGATAGATATTTTAAAAAAAATCCGTGGCCGATATGAGTCACAAAGTAAGAAAAAATCCTCTGAATTTCCAAATTGAAGAGGACAAATCGAGAATCCGATGGGATAGAATAAAACTCTTGTTCAAACAAGAGGGACTTAATTCGATCAAGATTAAGATGAACTTGAAGAACGAAGGACTAAACTCTCGGGAAAAATTCCTGGCCGTAAAAGAGGAGTTTTGCTCCGATACCACTTGTTAGGGTTTAAGAGGAAAAGAGACGCAGGGAGTTCCATGGAGATCATTCTACACATATGCAAAAATCCGCGACTTACTGCAGGCTAACTCAGACTTCAGATTTTATTTTGTTACTGGCAGCTATAAATCTCTCAAGATGGTTAGAGCCGTGGCAAAATGGGGGCAAGAAAATGTGGACCACAATTTCTATACGGAATTTTTCCTCCCATCAACTATCAGGCGCGTCTACCAATTGGAGCAAAGGGAGAAGACGTCCAATCTTGCACTGAACTAATAGCTTAATCTGTGAATAAAGTATTTTCATATCCAAGTTCAGTACCAGCAAGATGAAGAAGCAGAAACTGACGCATCTAAAATAGGGGGTCAAAACAAGATTGCTTCGGCTGCGAGCCAGACTCTCGAGTGGATGAGGCTAGTTTCTAGCAATCATCTCCGGCATAGGTATTATGGAAAAATCCCACATGATTTGCATACTATCTCTATTTACATTCAGGGGCTAGCAAGCTATTCTGATTTGTTTTGTATGATGGTGTCCCCATGTTGATGAGACAATGATCAGGGAATCAACTTCTATAACCCCCCCTAGAGCACAAACTGGGGAGTTGGAGCAAATCTGGGAGTTGGCCGCATGTTGATCCTCCAACATCCTGGAGCAAAAAACCTGGGAGTTTGAACATATTAAAGGACAAAACATGGGAGGTAGAGCTGGAAGTGAAAACATGCTGCTGCTGCTGGAACAATCATGCTGCTGTAGCTGGAACAATCATGCTACTGCAGCTGGAACATTCATGCTGCTGGAAGATGAAAACATGATCCCATCTGCAGAATCAGGAAAAATCAGGCAAAATCACGGGAGCATGCTGCTGGAAGTGAGAAGCTGCAAACCACTGGAGTTGCTGGAACTGTAGTCCCTTAATGTGCAGGAATGAAAGGTACCTCTACGGCTGCGAGCCAGATTCCCAATCGAAGTCATGTTGCAGTCTTTGACTACAAGGAGATGATGCTAAAACAAATTAGTATCATCTCCGGCATAGGTACACTGATGAGATTCAATCATGCTTGTCCTCTGATTTCATTTTTTTCGGAAATCTGTGCTGATCTTTATATGTATGGTGACAATTTGTGCTGCTAATTGAATGAGGGTGAGGTGCGCATCATGGACAAAAGGGTACCGGACATGCATCAACACAATGAACCAAGGAATGCTACAGACCATCACCTGGAGGATTGGAAAAAATAGAACTAGGAGTTGGAGCAAAAGCTGGGAGTTCGAAAATAGGTTGAAGCTTGGGGCAGCAAGTTGAACCTCCAACCAATCTATCTGTTGCAGAAATCGGGGAAGATAAATGATGGATCATCAAAGCAGTTACTGATATAAGGACATGAAAACATTCTGCTGGAGGCATCGCAAAAACTGGAGGTAAGTAGTTGAATATTCCGAGTTATAAACTGTGCTTCAGGTTTCTACCATTTGATTCTGGATTGTAAAAGATAAATGTATAGGGTGATAGAAGGTAGTTCTATTTCTTTCGATTCACCCTGCCATGGCTTGGAAAGAAAAATGCCACATATACGGCAGGCATGTATCAAAAAATGAAATTAAATTGGCTTCATTCCTGTTCTTTGGGCCTCTGGCTGCTGGACTTACTTGTGATCTGGGCTGATTATATTTTTATTTCTTGCCCAAATCGTTTCTCGGCCCAGCTGACTACTTACTCGATTATATTCCTTGGCCGATGATATATATAGTTGCTTAAGGGTTTTTCTATCTCACTCAATTTTTCTCTCGAAGCCCTCATTCGAATCCTCTCATTTTTCACACAAAATTGCCCCTGATCTTCAGCTTCTTGCTGAATCTAAGCCCAGATTTGGACTCCTTGCTCTATTCCGGTTGTTTAGAATCGAAGATTTCGTAGTTTTGTGTTGGTTGGCACTGTTCCTCCAATATCTGAGACTGACGGCTTGTGTTCTTGCCAATTTTTGCATCTACCGTGCAGACCTACAACAGATCTAGCCTCGGCTTACAAGGATTTATCGATTACAGGATTTTTGTTATACTTGAAAGATTATTTTAGTTTCTATTTTTTCTTAAAAAACGATATACTAATCTTCTGTTTTCAATTTCAGATTTGAGCGAAGATCGACAGCCTTACAGTGGTATCGAAGCGAGGTTGAAGGTTCAGATCTATCCTGAAATGCCTTGCATGTGACGGTCTTGGTGAAAAATTCACCTAGCATTAGTAGATCTGGAACGTTATTTTGATTATATAGTTCGATTAATAGTAGATTTGTTTATGTTAGTTACAGATATTAGCTTCTGTCGGAGATACTAACCGTCAAATCTTATTGCGCAGGTGTTGGTCCATCTTAGCATAGATCTACACTCAGTGTGTTCAGATCGTGTCAATTTTTGGCCTAAACTGTTATAGCTTCTCTATCAGTGTTACTGAATCTGTGATACTCGGATTGCATGCTTATTGAATTGTTCAAGTTTTCTGATTAAGTGCACATTATTGAGTCACTTATCGTGCTACTTGTAGGAGGTTTTTCATGTTATGCATGTGAGGTTCGCTGTTTGTGACAGGTCAGAACTTGTGACTCGCTTGTACTAATACTGAGAATAGACTGTTTTGCTTACTTTTGTTACTGAAAGTTGCTGTTTTCAAGCTCATAGTGAAAACCACCTTGTTTTCATAAACTGTAGTTAACTTGAGTAAATTTTTTTCGTAAAACTGCTGGTTTTTTGAAACTATTGAGGGTTATAAGATATATCATTACTTGCAGAGTGTTCATTTTGTTAAAACTATGTTACTGCACGAATTTCCGCTGAGCAAAAACTACTTTCTGTAAACTCTAGAAAGGTTTCATAGGAATCTGATCACTTAAACATTCTCTTTAAAGTGGCTGTCACTTTACTGAATTTTATAGGAGTTTTTCTTCTAAGTTCAGATAATTGTCTGCGTTTTTTTGAGTCACTGCCATTCCATGCTATACTTTGTGACTATCTGATATCTTGGAAACTTCTGAAAGAGAAGGAAAATGGAACAAACCAAAAAACAGGAAAACTCAGTAAACAGAGTCTAAAAGGGAAAAAGGAGTGAGGCCTATACACACGGCCTCGAGTAAGCATTCTTTTATCTTTTTCATACACTCTCTGTGGGCCTGTGAGCCATAGGTGAGCCTTTGAGCTAGAGTTATTTACTACTTTCGTGAACGTTTTAGCACATATGACGTGAGAGGCATTTAGCCTATACTCGTTACCGCTTTGTGGCTGTGAGTATCTTGTTATTGCTTTAAGGGTTTATCTTTATTTGAGTGATATTAGTGATCTAGAGAGAAGCCCTGTGAAGAGGACCCTTGAGGACCTCTGTGGGACATTCGTTGTGTGCGAATAGTGTCTAAGATTAGACTGCCTACTATTTCTCAATTTTTTATAAACTGATAGAACACTGAAAGGAGTTACTAAGGCTGAGATAAGATCTAATCTGAATCTGCTCTTGTTTTCTTTTCTGAGTAAGTGACTGATCTCCTGTCTGTGACTTATCTGCTCCCTGTTGATACTATCTGACCTGTGTTCAGTTGACTGCTACTTGGTTTGAGAATATTCTTTAAAACATGTCAACTAGAATAGAAATAACACTGTTTGATGGGAAGAGTGATTTCACTAACTGAGCTAGGCGCATGAAAGCTGTTCTGTCTCACTATAAGGTTCATCATGCATTAAACCCTTTAAGGATTGGCTAGAAACTTTTACATCTGAGGTAGATGAGATTAAAGAAGAGGCATTAAATCTGTTGATTTTAAACTTGTCTGATGCTGTCATCCGTAAGTTGGATGGATCTGATGATCCATTAGAGGTCTGGGAAAAACTACACGAAATTTATGCGTCTAAAGCTCCTGCAAATTTGATTTTGGTAAAAGGTTCATTGTTTTCTTATAAGATGGATTCAGAAAAAACGATTGAAGTTAACTTAATGAATTTTTTAAACTTACACAGCTTTTGAAGGGTAGTTCACATGAGTGTGATAAAGAGTATGTGGATATGATCTAATTGAATTATGTGAGTGAAGATTTTTTGGTTGTCAAGAATGCATTGCAGTATTCTGGTCGTGTCCCAAAATTGGAAGTAATAATTAGTGGGTTAAAGTCTAGGGAAATAGAATTGAAAAATGCAAAATGTGTTTCTAATGTGTTTTTTGCTAAAACTGATGATAAAACTGAGTCTGAGAATCCTAAAACTGTGAACAGAAATATGAATCAAGGTCAAAATAAGTTTTCTCCTAGGAATCAGAACTCTTTTGGGAATAGAAATGGTTCTAGGAGTCAACAAAGTCAAAATTTCCATCAAAATAGGAATTTTTCGAATACTTCTAGATTCCAGAATAGTGGCTATGATAGAAATGGATTTAAACCTAAGTGTAATTACTGTCATAAGTTAAGACACGTTTAGAGTAATTGCTTCTTTTATAACAGAGATGTTAGAAATACAAATACAAATACAAATCAGAATGCTATGACTGACCAGAATTATCTAAATGATTTGTTTGTAACTGATGTGCACAGTCATAACATGTCTGATTCACATAGAAATAGCTGTATGGATGCATCTGGTCATGATGTAAGTAATGTTCAAGAAAATGGCTCGTGTCTGCAGCATGTTCAACATACTTGTGTAAATTCAAATCACTGTTCTTCTAGGTAGCAACAAACTGATAGTAAGGGAGGAATTGCCTGCTAAGCTATAAATCAACCCAGTTCATCATGTAGTCAACTTATCTATGACTATGTATTCTTTGTAAGAAATCACAATAATGCTAAAAGTGAAGGAAAGTCCGAGTTGGTTTTGAGTGAACCTGCTTTTAATGATGATGACCTAATTGATTTCTTGTCTGAGTGTGAAAATTTTAATATCTGTGCAAAAGATCAAACTGAAGCTAGTAATAAGGAAACTTATGATATGTTGGACACTATTTTAAAAATTGAAACAGAACCTAAATAAAACCTGAATGTGCCTGAAGAGTGGAAACTTGAATATGTCTTAGTTATTTCGGATGTTGAAAGCACAAATGAGTGGGTCTTAGATTCTGATTGCACGTATCACATGTCTCCTAATTTTAATCGGTTTATAACTTAAACAGATGTCAGAGTGGTATGGTAATTATGGGTAATGATAATATCTGTGAAATAATAGGTATTGATCTATTTCTTTGAGGTTGGATAATGGTCATAGGGTTAAACTGACTAATGTGCGATACATACCTGAACTTAAAAGGAATCCAATATCATTGGGCATGCTAGAAGAGTCAGGGTGTTGGTATTCTTCCAAGAATGGTATACTTTCTGTATTTAAAAATGCTTCAGTGATTTTAACTGCTACTAGGAAAAACAGATTGTATTTTTTAAATGGCAGAACACTTACGGAAAGTGCTTTCATGGTGCATGAGTCTGATTCAGTTAAACTGTGACATCTTAGGTTGGGTCATATGAGCGAAACGGTCTGAAAATCCTGCATGACAAGGGTCTTTTAGGGAAACAGAAATTTAGTAGTCTATCTTTTTGTGAACCATGCATTCTAGGGAAACAACATATACTTAAATTCCCTAAGGGTATTCATGTCTTGAAACAATGCTCGGACTATGTGCATTCTGATTTGTGGGGTCCTGTGAGTGAGTCAATGCATGGTGGTGCAAGATAGTTTATGCCTGTTGTTGATGACTTTAGTAGGAGGGTCTGGGTCATTCTTTTAAAGTCTAAAGGTCAAGCATTTAGTAAATTTAAAGAATGGAAGCAACAGGTTGAAACTCAAAAAGGTTTTAAAGTGAAATACTTGACAACTAATAATGGACAAGAGTTCTGTAATACGGATTTTGACCATTTTTGTGTTTTGCATGGTATTACTAGACATCACTCAGTCAAGCCCACACCATGACAGAATGAGGTAGCAGAACGTATGAATAGAACCTTATTAAATAAAGTGAGATGCGTGCTTGTCACTTCCGGTTTGTCTAAGAAGTTTCGGAGGGAAACTCTTTATACTGCTGCTTTTTTGGTAAATAAAAGTCCTTCTAGTGCAATGGATTATGGTTGTCCAGAATTCATTTGGCACGAAACTATTTTAAACTTGGCAAATTTGAAAGTTTTTGGTTGTGCTGCATATGTTCATAATAGGTTAGGGAAATTAGATCCTAGGTCAATAAAATGCATATTTTTGGGTTATCAAGATGGGGTGAAAGGTTATAGACTGTGGGATAGGTCTGTTCCTGGTATGAAAGTGTTGATGAGTAGAGATGTAGTGTTCCATGAAGCAGATTTCCCATGTTTAGGAATAAACTTGCATGCATCTGAGCCTATCTTATCTGAATATGTGCCCAAAAGAATATCTCTTGAAAAAGAGAAACTTCCTAAGGCTGCTCTTGAGGTGGAGTCTCAACTGATTCCACTTATTAAGGTGGAGGCTGAGTCTGAAGACTCAGGTGTAGAGTCTGTCCCACCTCATACTGTTGGTACTTCTGAAAATATGATTGAGCCCTTGGGAACTAAGAGTGAAATGATTCTGATAAACTTCTGCCAGTACAACTTGATAATGCATGCTTGGATGATACCAGCTAATCAGAAATAGGGATAGAAGAACTGTTAAACCAAATCTGAAATATACTAATTTGGCTGAAATTGTAGATTATGCTTTTATAGCTGGACAACAACTCATGCATTATGAACCTGATTTTTTTTTTCAGTATGAACCTGATAATTTTTTAGATGTTGTTAACTGTTCTGATGCCACCAAATAGATAGTTGCAATGAATGATGAGATTAGTTCTTTGAATCAGAATGCTACCTGGATTTTGGTACCTAAACTTAAAGATAGAAAGGTGATAGGATGTAAATGGATATATAAATGCAAAGAAGGTAGTTCTGATAATGAACCAATTAGGTATAAGGCAAGACTAGTTGCTAAAGGATTTAGTCAACGTGAAGGCATCGTCTTTACTGAGATTTATGCTCCTGTGGTTAAATTCAAGACTATTCATATAGTGTTATCCTTGGTTGCTTGCAATAATCTGGAATGTGATCAGTTGGATGTTAAGACAGCTTTTCTATATGGTGACTTAGATGAGGAGATTTTTATGGAACAGCCTCTCGGTTATGTGGATTCTGTGAAATCTGACTATGTCAATTTGTTGAAAATATCTTTATTTGGTCTTAAACAGACTCCTACACAATGATACAAACATTTTGACTCATTTATAACAAGCCTAGATTTTATTCGTAGTCAATATGACAGTTGTTTTACTTTATGATCCAAGAGCATGCTACTGTGTACTTATTGATTTATGTAGATGACGTGCTAATCATAAGTGAATCTAGGTGTAATATAGATGCTCTAAAATTGAAGTTGAAATCAGAATTTGAAATGAAAGACTTAGGAGAAGGTAAAAAGATACTTGGTATGAATATTGATAGCAATAGAGTAGCTAGTACTTTGAAATTACACTAGTCTGGTTATATTCGAAAGGTGTTAGATAAATTTGGTTTCTCTAATGTGAAAGCTGTAACTACTCCTATTGCCCTACATTTTAAACTTAGTCCTTCTACTCCATCAGAAACATTAGAAATGGAAAGTGTCTCTTATTCGAATGTGTTAGGTTCTCTCATGTATGCTATGGTGAGTGCACGACCTGATTTATCCTTTGTTGTATCTTTTTTAAGTCGTTTTATGGCTAATCCAGGTGTTGAACATTGGTCTGCATTAAAATGAGTGCTTAGGTACCTTAAGGGAACTTCTGATTTAGGCTTAATGTTTAGGAAACAGTAAAAAACTGGACCTATGTGATTTCGTTGATTCTGATTATGCTGGTGATCTGGATTCTAGGAAATCGACAACATGTTATTAGTTTCTATTAGGGGGTAATTGCATAAGCTGGAAGTCACAATTGCAACACATTGTAGAATTCTCTACTACTGAATCTGAATATGTAGCACTTACTGATGCATTTAAAGAGTGTATATGGCTGAAAGGCTTGCTTTCTGAATGTAAAATCTTGTCTGATGTTGGAACAGTGTTCCGTAACAGTCAATCTGCAATACATTTAACTAGAAATCACGTGTTTCATGAGAGAACTAAGCATATAGATGTTAAACTGCATTATATTAGGGATATAGTAGCTGATAGACATGTTTTACTTGAAAAGGTGGATACAAACTTAAATCCAACGGATATGGGTACAAAAGTAGTTACAAATCTTAAGTTTCAATTCTGCATTGAACGTATAGGAATGAAGACAAATCTATGAGGGTTTTTCTTGATCCACTAGGTGTGCTATTGTGCTGTTTTACTGCTCTACTCTTCTGCAGGTACATATGTGCATATTTTGGGTCATGTACCCAAAAAGGTGGAGATTGTTGGGGATTTTGGGACATGACTTGCTATTTTACTAACCTTAATATGTTGTCTTACTTGTTTAATTCACTCATGCACGTCCTGAACATACTTATAAGCCGAATGATGATAAAATTATTGAGTCCAAGCTTTTATGCTTAATGACTTGTTGAATTGTCAACCGGGTTATGTTCTTCGTAGTTTGGAGGTTGAAATTCATTTACGGGGAACTGTACCTATCTGACTACAACCTTCGGATTTTCTGGTTTACTACTTCGGTGTATGAGCCTGTGAGTTAATTTCTGGGCTTAGATATTAAATGGGCTTCATTCCTGTTCCTTGGGCCTCTGGCTGCTGGACTTACTTGTGATCTGGGTTGATTATATTTTTATTTCTTGGCCCAATCGTTTCTCGGCCCAGCTGACTACTTACTCGATTATATTCCTTGGCCCATGATATATATAGTCGTTTAAGGATTTTTCGATCTCACTGTTGGCTATACCGCTCTGAGATTTTGATTGCATTATGGTAAACATGCCAATTATGTGTATAAGAACCAAATAAATTATCACGTACACAGTTGCAGAAGATCGATGATTGAAAGAGCTAAATTTGTGAATCGCGACTTCATTTCGTTTGAATATATGGACAAGGCAAATTCTAGGATTCATGATAGATGCCCAATTGCACAATCAATCAAATCAATTGCAATTATAATTTATTATAATTACATCAAAGATTAATGGTGGTCAAAAAAAATGGTGGTCATGACTTGTTTTCTTGTATTAGGTAATCTAACAAAAATGTCTCTCTATTTATTGGTCATTATTTTTTGGGTCATGATTTAGCAACACATAATCCAAAGGGTAGTATTAACACATGTCTATTTTTCTTAGTTAGAAGTTTAGTATTAACACATTTCTTTGGAATAATTGGACAAGTAACTTTCGCGAAAATTATATTTTGAAATGTAATCTCCTATTCCATTTTTGATTTACTTTTATTATTTTTTACTTAAAAGGCATTAAAAGAAAATGAACGAAAGAAATAAAATATTAAACCGTCTTAATACGTTCTAATCTAGTCAATCGTCGGAAGACTTTTCACTAACCCATCTCAATCGAAAAAAACCCTTCCAAATTGAACAAAATGCCCTTCACCTCGACTCGACTCGAATCTCCTTCAATATGTCGCGGGATAGAACCACGGATGTTGTCAGGTTCCGGAATATGTTGAATCCCCGACCAACAATCCAGCGAGAGTTGCTAAAATACGCACACAAATGACTATTGTCTTCGGGTGAAACACGACTGCCAATATCACGGACAATCAAGGATCATCCCACTCTTCTATACGGGGGCATGCACGATCTATGCCGGGGTTTCTATTAGTGCAAGGTTTATCATGAACTTGTTTGACGTGTGAAACAATCTTGATGAGTTGGTGACATGTTTTGTGAACTTCATTTGATATATTATGAACTTCATTGGATCTATTAAGAAGAGAAAGATCTGATATTCAACATATCATGTCAAAAGCTCGTCATATATATACCGATGTCATTACGCAGCAAAAATATGTAATGACATGGGATAAAAGGGTATCAAAAGTATATGATTCAGCAGTCAGAGTCACTATCTAAGGGGGAGGGGGATGAAACATACCAGTAACCACCTTCATCTGAGGATGGGGTCTATCCATACCCGAAGGCTCCTCCAGGCAATGCAGATTGAGGTGGAGGTGATTGACGTGGAGGTGTTGGAGAGGATGGAGGTGGCGACCATTGCAGAATGAGATCCATTTCCCTCCAGTATCCTTTTAGTTTTTCTTCCTACGCCCGCTGAGCAGCAGAGACCTCAGACCACTAGGGGATCAGGTTCCTCCTCCTCGGGATCACCAACATCATTGGACCACTCTCCCATCAGACTACAAACCTCTGTAGTCTCAGAATCAATTTCAGAGGCCTAAAACAAAGACCAACAAAGTAGTAAATAAGTATTCAAATTAGCGTGACTATAATAAATGTGTTTACCACCGGTTTGTCGTCCGTATCAGATGAAGAAAATTTTTAGTGCGAGCAAGACATCTTGATTATGTGTTTTGTGAAGTTTTGCAGCAAAGGGTGCTTATGAAGACGAACACACACAGGAAAAGGAGTAATGGGATTTGAAAAATACGTATGGTCGTGCTTGTATCGAATGGCGCCCTTAGCAAGGGGCGTATATGAAATCGAAAAGACACATATAAGAGCAGGTCAGAAGGTGGAAAGACACTTTGAAGGGCAAGAGAGTCATTTTATTTGGAAGGTATAAAGAACGTATGGTCGTGCGATACTACTCACCATTCCAAAACTATACGTATAAAGCACGTATGGTCAGGCGATACATGCTTGAGAAAATCAGTTTTAAGTCGGCTTAATAATTATTGCTCTTTTGCATTTATACGTAACATCAGAGCCTCGACGACGATGATAGAAATGAATGCACTGTCTGAGGTGTGTGTGTGCTCTTTTAATCCAGACTTACTTAAGATGGGAAGAAGAAGAATCAACGAACATCTTATACAGAAAATAAAAATCAATTTAAATAATACTCATATCAATCCTTTCATTTCAATTATATAAAAATAAAGCCAACATGTTATAAATTATCGCAGTCAAAGAAGCTGAAAATGGAGATTCATGCTCATGTCATTTTCATTCCAATATTCAACGATCAAGCCATTGTTGGAGTGCATAAGGGCGTTCTACTATCATGCTGCTTTGAGGAGGCTCGCTCGGCCTCGACCCATCACAAAACATCATCTCAAACAACGTCTCTTTACACATATTCAAAAGCATCATGCAGAAGGGTGTTCTACTGTCATGTTGCACTTTACCCCGGAAGATAAACCAACACAACTTAAACTTATTCCAGCGGAGCTGGGAATAGAACCGGAGAAGGAAACATCGTTGGCAACCATGTTGTGGATAAGGATGGATGGGTGTTGTTATTGTATCTATTTGAAGTTGTATTTATTTGCGTTGAGGACGTGGTATACAGCCGTTTCTATTTCATTGTGCATGACTCAGGGATGCCAAGAGAAGGACGAGACAAGTGCAATTCGTCCACTCAGCCAATGCTGTTGTTCAAACTCCACTTGACTACCAACCTGCAGAATCTCAGTTCACTTCCAATATGACTGATATGGTGAGACATGAAGTGACAAAAGCCCTTCGGGACGTTCTTCAACTGCAGCCAAGTTCTTCTAATATGAACAACACAGAGTTCACAGGTATGGTTTATATTAATGCACTTATGGTGGCTTCCTATATTCCTTCGGGTGCATGGGTTATTGATACTAGAGCCTCCAGTCACATTTGTAATGACTTGGGGCTCCTTACAAGTTACAAGAAAATTACAGGCACTGTAATGGTTCACCAAGCTGATGGAAGAAGATCTAAAACTGAATATAATGGCAGTTCAATATTAAATACTTGTCTTACTTTGTCAGATACCTTGTTCATGCCAGATTTTAAGTGTAACCTGCTATCTGTATCAAGGCTCAGTAAATCTGCTCATGTCTTCTTTTCATTCTATCCTTCTTGCTGCTTAATACAGGACCTTAATACTAAGGAAGTTGTAGCTAAAGGGAAAGAGTTTTTGGGTCTCTACCTCATTCAACCGCAGAAAAAGTAGCATAATCTACCAGATCCACTCCGTTAGCCGTTGGAAAAGCTTCCGCTCATCTCTCCATCAAGACCTGAACATAAGTTTCTTGAATATAAATCTGCTATGTTCAGTCATTTTGTCAAGACTTGCATATGGCACGATAGGTTGGGCCATCCAACAAATGCTGTTTTGTCACGTCGCTTTTGAATTACCTTGAAATCAAAACAATGCATGCCACAAATCAAAACAATGCAGGCTACCCTTTCCATCTCATGTCTCGAGTTCAACATGTTGTTTTGAACTTGTTCATACAGATATTTGGGGGCCTTTTGCACAACCTTCCTTATGTGGAGCAATATATTTCCTGACTATCATTGATGATTACCGCAGGGAATCTTGGATTTGCCTCATGAAAAGTAAGACAGAAGTTGTGCCAATTCTTGAAAGTTTTGTATCCACGGCAAGTACACAATTTGCAGCAAAAATTAAAATCTTGCGAAGTGACAATGGAGCAGAATTTACGAGTAGAGTATGCCAGAATATGCTAAGCTCCCATGGAATCATACACCAACGCAGTATAGCTTATACCTTGCAAAAAATAGTGTAGTTTAGAGGAAACACCGACATATTTTGGAGGTAGCAAGAGCACTGTTATTTCGAGCTTCCATGCCTCTTAAATTTTGGGGAGAGACAGTTTTAACTGCTGTGTTTCTTATCAATAAGCTGCTAACAGCAACTTTGAAGAGGATGAGCCCCTACGAAGTGTTGTATACTCTTCTTGGACAAGTTGGATGCTCATGTTATGCACCAAATCTTTTCCCTTCAAAGGACAAGTTTACTCCTCGTGCCATCAGATTTGTGTTTCTTGGATACTCTTCTTCCAGTAAGGGATATAAGCTGTTTGATTTGGAAACAAAAAGAGTATTTCTATCTCGTGATGTGGTGTTTCATGAAAATGTATTTTCGTATCAAGTCCGAGAAAAATCCTCCTCGACATCTGATTCCATTCCTTTGCCTAATCCTGATATTGTTCTGGCATATAATACTTCTGCCAATTCTTCTACTATAATCCAGTAAAGTGATGTTGTAACCGAGACACCTTCCACTTCTGATGCACAAACAAGCCCAGAGTCATCTAATGATTCCTCTTCTGCATCAAAGACTGGTCCTTCGTTACCTACACATCCATCTGAGCTTGATGTGTACAGGGGAATGGATGACCAGGAGGTTCAGCCACAGACAAGTTCACGTGTCACAAGACCACCCTCGTGGCAGAAAGATTATATCCTTTCAATTCCTCCAATGGTTGCATGTATGATAGGTACGAACAAATCGGATGAACCTCAAACTTATGCTCAGGCAGTCAAGAACCCAAAGTGGATTGAGGCTATGCAAAAGGAGTTAATAGCATTGGAAAATAATCAGACTTGATAATTAACCACTCTTCCTTCGGGCAAGAAAGCAATTGGACCAAAGTGGGTATTTAAGCTTAAGCAAAAATTCGGATGGCAGTATTGAAAGATATAAAGCTCAATTGGTTGCAAAGGGATAAAACCAAATAGAGGGAGTTCATTTCTAAGACAGTTTCTCCCCGGTTGCGAAACATACTACTGTTCGCCTAAAGTCTCGCATCAAGTGGTTAAAAGAAGGTGACAAAATACAGCTTTTTTCCATAGAGCAGTACAAATCAAAAGGAAAAAAATCTGCACTTCAACTCTTCAAGATTCTGACGAAAATATAATCACCCAACAACACTTACCTGGTCTGTTTAGCAAGTATTTTCAAAAGAAACTCTCAGCTACTCACATAGTTGGAAACTTAGAGATGCTAGCTAACATCCCAACTTTAGTGACAAAATCTCACAGAATGACCTAAAGTTGAAGAAATAAAGGAAATCGTATTTTCTATGGACATTGACAGTGCGCCAGGGCCCGACGAGTTCACTGGACACTTCTTCAAAGTGTGCCGGGACATTCTGTAGGCTGATTTATCAGCAGCAATCACCTTCTTCTTCACGGGGGGGGTGAATTTCTAGCCTCCTTCTCCAGTACATTTCTCTACTTTGTCCCGATATCAAACTCCCCTACATCCTGCGCCGAATTCAGGCCAATTAGCCTATGCAACTTCGTTGGAAAAATAATATCTAAAATCTTAGCAAACATGCTAAAAAGCATTCTTCCAAACATAATCTCCCCACAACAAAGTGGTTTCGTAAAGAGAAGAGTGGTATCAGACAATATATTAATGGCACAAGAAATGATGCATTACATAAACAAAAAATATGAAGGACATAATATAGCAATCAAATTAGAAATGGCTAAGGCATTTGATCGAGTGTCTTGGCAATTCCTCATAAAAGTACTTCCAAGGTTTAGATTCATTGAATATTTTATAAATATGATTTGGAGATCCATATCTCAATGTGCATTCACAATACTGCTCAATGGACAAATCCATGAGTTCCTTAAATCCTCAAGGGGTCTCCGACAAGGACATCCTTTATCCCCATCTATCTTCATAATATCAGCAAATGTACTAAGTAGAGAATTAAACAAACTGATAGAAAGAAAACCAAATATTGCATTCAAAGTGTCAGTGGGATGCCAACCGGTATTACAAATCAAATATTGCATTCAAAGTGTCAGTGGGATGCCAACCGGTATCACATCTCACATATGCAGACGACATAATCTTATTTAGCAAAGGAACCAAACGAGCATTGCTACAGATAATGAACACACTCAAGGACTACCCTGATTGCTCTGGGCAGTTAATTAACTTGCAAAAGAGTGAGTTTTTGATTTCAGGAAAAGCAACAGAAAGAAATGTCCCAGCCATATCTAACCTGATTGGAATCAGAAGAGGAGAATTCCCTATGACATATCTCGGATGCCCTTTATACAATGGGAGAAAGCATAAAAGCCTTTTCGATATGCCTATTTCCAAAATCAGAAATAGACTTGAAGTTTGGCAAGCTTTGTACTTATCCAAGGGAGGAAGGATAATACTGCTAAGGCGCGTACTGTCAAGCATACCAATCTATCTTCTAATGACCCTGGTGCCTCCGAAATCAGTGCTGAAATGAATAAAAATACTGCTTGCCAACTTCTTGTGGGGATCAAGAGTAGGAAAACAGTATATTCATTGGAAAAACCGGAATGATATATGCTTAACAATTCAAGGAGGATTGAGCATAAGAAGCTTAAAAGATCAAGTGAGAGCATTAAGTTCCAAACTTTGGTTGAATATAAGAAAGGGAACATCTCTATGGGCTCGGTTTATGCAAGCCAAGTACTACAGGCGCAATGGAATTGCAAAAATGGAGGCCAAAGCATCAGACTCTCACACTTGGAAGAGACTGATATCCATCTGGATTTTCATGATACATCATACAAGGCGGAAAGTGGAAAAATGTGATATAAGCTTTTAATGATCAAACAAGCAAAATGTGGAGTCTCCGCGAATGTTGCAGATCTGCAAAGGATACTGGAAAACTAGCCTAGACTAGTAGAGAGAATTTTGAAAACGAAAATACACTCTGAGGATGAAATGATATGGGAACGGAGCTATACAGGAAAATTTTCGGTTAAAACAGCATGGAAAGTTCTGAGATCTACAGTATAGCCAAACAATGCTTTCAACAATTGCTGGGATTCTGTTTTCCCTCTGAAAGTCAGCTTCCTGAATTGGAAGGTGATATATGATATCGTTGCTGTAGATGGAATCATTAAGCAAAAAGGTGTAGTAATGTCATCCAAATGCTTCTGCCGTGAGATTAAATCGGCAGAAGAAACTATTGCACACCTTTTATACGAAGGAGAGCTGGCTGAAGCAATATGGAAACACTATGAGGAAATACTGAAAATTCTAGGGAGGAACTGACAATACTACAAAGCTTAAACATCAAGCCCCTCAATGATACAATGCCAACATCAAATCATAGACACTTGCATCCGCCAAAGGCAGGATTAACAAAAATTAATGTTGGAGCTATATACTCGTTGAACACATGTATTGAAGGAGGGAGTAGCATCTACAGAGATTAGGCGGGTACTTTAACTGCAGCAACAGCATGGAGAATAGAAAGCTCTTCACATCTAACGGCAAGTGCGGACTCCATGCTAAAGGCAATACAAACAATAGTTATACAACTCCAGATCTGCCAACGTCCATATAGAAGCTACAGCAAAATGATGCACAAAATGGATAGAATGTAGCAGGATCAACTCAAGCAAGAATCCACAGCAACCATGGACAACCCTAAAACACAACACACTTCGAAAATATCTACAGAAGCATGCACATTTCGATTTATAATTTTGATCACTAACAGCTTTAGGTACAACCACAACCTCAAGACATCAAAAGTTGAGAGACAAGTATATGTAGACATTTGGAAATCATGTATAGATTTCGGGTATATGTGGACTTATTCGATTACTAAAAACATGTTAAGATTTTTGTACGAACATTACGGGCTCATTACTTGCCTATTTGATTTATTGTTGAAATGTGATGCCGATGTCTGGTTTGTATGTTAGTTAAAAATATGTCTGCTTCTATTTTTTTAACGTAATGTGGATGAAAACGTGTGAAGTAAAATAAGGTGTGTTTTGGTTCTTTTGTACAACCGCCTTATGTATAAAATGTTTCTTCAGTGAATGAGAAGACAACTTCCGAAAAAACCAATTTTTCCCTTTTCTGAAGCAAGTCTTCGAAACAGATACAGAGAAGAACAGAACATCCTGTTCTTCAATCTTTTCTTCAGATTACATCCATATTATAACTCTTAATTCTCTCAACTAAGTTCGATTTATCTTCAGTGGTATCGGAGCCTGAGATTTAATGGCATCTCAGAACCTGGGAAACCAAACTTATGCTGGAATGACTGCTCCTTTTTTCAGTGGAGATGGCTATCAGATCTGGACAGTAAAAATGAAAACTTACCTCAAAGGGCAGCTTTTGTTAGAAGCAATTGAAACAGATGTTAAACGTGTGCAGCCAAACGCAAATAATGTCGATCAGATGAAGGTGTACGAAGAGAAAATTTCACGAAGGCTTAGGGCTATGAGCGTACTTCAGCAATCAGTTTCTGAATCTGTGTTTGGCAGAATTATGGATTGCAGCACAGCTAAAGAAACCTGGGAGGAGCTGAACGAATTTTTCAAGGTAATGCGCGTACTAAGTAGCTTAAATTGTTTAACCTTCGTAAGGAATTTGAAATGACCTTTATGCTTGAGCATGAGAAGCTAAAGGATTATATTGATAGATTGATGATAGATTGATGAAAATCGTGAATCAGATTCGGTTGTTAGGTGAGAAAGTTGAAGAAAGACGTATAGTTGAGAAAATCATGGTAATACTGCCTGTTAAGTTTGAAGCCAAAATCTCATCCCTGGAAGATGTTTATGATGTTTCTGATCTCTCAGTTGCGTATCTAGTGAGTGCTCTAGAAGCAGCTGAGCAAAGAATGACCTTTAGAGAATACAATAAAACTGGAGCTAAGGCTTTGCTAGCTCAAAAGTTTAGCGGAAAATTTGAAGGGAAGCTGGATAAATTTGAAGGAAAACCTGATGGTAAATAGAAGATATTGTGGAGTTGGTGGAGATTGATGGGTGAATAAAGTGAGAAGATAAAAGACACTTGTGGTCTTTATGTGACACATGTACCTTACTTCTTGTACACTCCTTATTACTCATCTATAAAAGGATCCTCTCCATTCTTGAAAAACACACGATACATGCTACATGCTACACAAGATATACACACAAAATCACATTGAGTCTAAATTTCAAGTTTTGTCGTGTTCTCTGGTCCTTTGTTTTGAGTCCTTAATGATAGAAGGAAGATATTGTTCGATTTCGTCGGAATAGTGCAGCCATGCCGGGCCTAGCTATTCGTACTCTGTTGTATCCTGTGAGACAAGCATCCAAGATCTCAAGACACAGAGGAGAGGACGAATTTATCTTAAGGAAACTGTGGTTCACAGATTTCAAAGTAACCCTTTAATTTTTCTCAATTGTAAACTGTTATTTCCTAACATTTACTTCTTGCTAGTTTGTGGTATCTTAAGTTTCAAGGTGAAGTAGATTGGTGCATGAATAGAAAATATTACTCTGTAGTAGCACTATTCTCTAACAAAATTAATCAAAAGAAACATTCGAACGGAACGGTGAGAAGATTTCTCTAGTTGTATGCGGGCAAATTTGGAAGTGCAGGTACTCAAATAGGTTTGATAGGATAGCAGTGTCAGACTCAAGGGTGATATTGGTCATCCTTTCGGTGATTCAAGACTTGTTGCTGGTGTCACGTATTCCTTGTTCATCCAGCTCACGAGAGGAGTGCATGTTGAAGGAGCTAAGCCTATACCTCTAAACTTGGCTCGGATGTTGAAGCTACTGGTTCAAATGAAGGAAGGTTGGTCCGGTCATGAGCTCACAGGCGAAAATAAGGGGTATATGGGTGGGTAGGCACCCACAAAATCTTGTTGTAAAAAGAGACAAGTCGATTTCCAAATTTTCCTCTTACCCCAGAGGTTTGCCGAAAAAAGTTTTAAGATGGCAGGACGGTTTACCCTCTTTACTTAGTTACACTCATGGGTTGGAGCTACCCACGTGTAATTCGAGTATAAAGTTTTACGTTGATTTATTTTTAGGGTTCATTAATAGATAGAGCATTACTAGATTTTTTTGTTAAATTTTTCTTATTTTTTAAAACTTTCGTCAAATAATGTAATCTGTAAAACGATTATTAATGAAAGTATTCTTTTGGGCCAAAAAAATAACGAAATTGAAAAGTGCTGCTAACAAGGCTGGGGAATACACAACCCAGACGCGTTAGCGTAGTGGTGGAAAACCTCCACTTAAGTCTCTCAAGACAAGAGGTGGGGGGTCGAATCCCACTGGTGACAAGAATTTCGTCTAGGCCACAAGTGCGGGTGTGGGCCCGAGTTTGATCCGGTTCGTGAGGGGGGGTCGCCTTGCATGAACTCATATAAATTAGTCGAGACAAGAATGAAATGAATACTACAAGTTATCAAAAAAAGGCCGAAAAATACGAGGGCGTCTATACCGTAGGAAATTGAGACACCAAAAGGGGACGAAATCCTCGTGTAAGCATTTAAGTTATTGATGGGATTTTTAACACTTTCCAGCAGTGGGTGAGATTAGGACACATAGATTTCGTCCAGTTTTTGTGCCACATATTTCGTGCGATTTAGAATTTTCCGAAAAATACACATGGAAACCCTTGTGTGGCGTAAATGCTTCCTTTTCTCATTCTGTTAACCCACTTCTTTGTTACATCTGTACATATATATATTTACATCAATGGGCCACATTATCCCAAGCTGAAGGAATGAAGAGAATAACTAAATGGGCAACAGAGAACATTTCCAGAGAATGGGCTTCACAATCTACAGGTCCATTCTGAAGATATCTACTAGAAAGTTCGATTATTTTTTTAAAATGTGACCCCTCGTTTGAATTTAATACCCGACTGTGCAGTTGTACTTGTAAGAGAGAATCTTCACCAGACGTAATCAGATTGTCACGCCCACATGCTGCTTCCCAATAATTCTTCATATTATAATCTTCTTTTCACCCCCGAAACCTTATCTTATATCAATCATGTTTAATAGTACGAATTATTAGTTAATTGTATGAATGTGCTGTTTTAAATTCTTGTATGAAAAAAATGTTTATATTACATACACTACACCCTTGTTTAATATAATATAGGTGAAATGATAAAGGACATGGATTTTTGCACGGAAATGATACGAAAGTGACACTTGTCACACACCTGGACCAATGTTGAAAATCCAACACTTGAGTTACACCAATTATATTTTAACACATGGACTTTCGTGTACAATTCGTGCAAGAGACTCGTGCAACATATCATCTCTCATAATATAGAGATTGCTGCTTCTTGAAGTGTCAAGTGAGGCTGTAAATTGTAATAGATAGAGTTAATTATTGGGTGCTTGATTTGAAGTAAGTGCAAATAAATACCATTCATAAGATGTACAACTCGTGTACTTTCTTACCAATCCCTACGATAATGTACAAGAAAAGTTGCTGGGGATGTAAGAAACTCTAAAGTCTTAACCTTAACAATTCTATACAAAACTAATATTTTTGTGCATAGATGATACTCATGTTAGAAAATAGAACTCACCCAATCTGTGGTATCGGGTCATGTTACGTAATTTCGTATATAGACCAACTTAAAATAGAAAGATATATACTACCCTCATTAAAACTTTTGAGTACAAAGTGATAGATTGTATCATTACATTCCTATTTAAGTTGGTTGATATTTATGTGTGAAATCTGTGTGGGACGTTCCAACACTTTCCCCCTCAAGTTCAACTTTGTAAACCCAGTTGGATTTGAACTACCACACGCATAATGCTCGATTAGGCCAATTCTCATTATGAGATTAATACTCAAACTTTTCCAGAAACAATTACGAGAACCTCGGAAACAATCATCGATGTCTCTTGAAACAATGCCCAAACATCCCATGCGCCCCACACCCACGGGTCAAATTCACTCCTGACTCCCCTCTGGAAACAAACTCAGATCTCAAAACGCCCGCTATGATATCATGTTAGAAAATAAACCTCCTCTCTATGGTCTTGGGTCACGTGTGAGCGAGTAGCCAACTTAAAATAGGATCTCATTAAAACTTTGACCACAGACCATATAAATTCATTCACAATTTTATTATCACCTACTATTTGTCGTTCTGCTAGTTCGTTGGATCATTTTTTGGGATATCCATCGGGTGGTGACTTTGGAAAAAACTGTAAAATGGTGAGTTTAAAAGTTCAAAATGTAAATCTTAAGCCAAATTATAGATAAATATATATAAAATTATGAATTTATAGATATCTTAACCATTTTTAATTTTGTTCCTCTTTGGTTCTTTTATGTTTTACTCTCTTTTATTCACTCAGCAAAAACCGAGGTCTCTATTATAAAATAAAAAATGTCATTTTATAAACCGTTTCTCCTCATTGGAGAAATTCATGAAAAACTACTCTCTTTCTTTCTCTCTTCTGTTTTTGTCATAAGATTTGAGACGATAAATTCATTGGAAATGAGACAAAACAATACATTTGACTTTCAAAATAAGCACTCCAAATAAAGCTCTTGAAAATGAGCATTTCTCATATTTAGAGCTTTGGGTAGAGAATATCAATACCAACAGAGACGGATTTTTTTTAATGTTTTCTTTTCTTGTAATAAATTATCCCTTTGTACCATTCAGTTTCACATGTGCCTTAAAATAAAGAGGGCCCCGTGATTTGCCTGCCCACTTTTGCACAGATTCAAAAGTGACTCGGGGCTGATGGAAATGTTGGTATAATTGATGATTCCATGTTGGAAAATTTTTTATTTGTCACAAAATAGTAGCTAATTTTTGAATTTGTCAATAATCGATCTTCCGAAGACCGGTGAGAGTAATCGTTCTTCGAAAAATCGGTATATAGAGACATCGGTCTTCCGAAGACCGGTAATAATTAAAATCGCTAATCAGCGTAATTAAGAAGATATCGGTCTTCGGAATACCGGTATATTTGTTGGCACGAAAAATAAATTTACCGGTCATTGGAAGACTGGTTTTTTTAATGATTTTTATAAATAATCAAAATGGAGGGTCATAATATCCTCCATCTTGTATTTGTGGAGGTAGTTGTTTCTTCTACAAAAAATAAAATATTGTTATTAGATATATATATATTTTTAAAAAAATAAACCGTTATTGAATTTATACTTATTCTGCGTTGGTTTGAAGGTTGTCCATAGTCCATACTGTAATTTTGTTTTCGAAGATTTTTTCCTTTTGGACCAGGCC